>JASDQU010195170.1:0-19722 GCA_032191745.1 Picea mariana | reverse complement strand
TTCCAGCAGTCGTGTTCCAGCAGTCATGTTCCAGCAGTCGTTTTCCAGCAGTCATGTTCCAGCATTCGTGTTCCAGCATTCGTGTTCCAGCATTCGTGTTCCAGCAGTCGTTTTCCAGCAGTCGTGTTCCAGCATTCCTTGTGCGTGTTAGTCTTCTTGTGTTCCATCACTTGTGCGTGCTCCATAAACAATCGATTGCCATCAATGACAACCTTGACCATCTGCGTCATCTCTGCTATAGCCATATCTCTAACATATTATTTCAAGGGTTCAACAGGAGCCTGAGAGCTAATTCAACTCCCTACTGTGAGCGATCGTTAGAACGAAAATTCACACGAGACCAAGGAGGTTGTGGGGGTTTTCATCAGAACATTTAATGATGATATGATATAAGGGGAAAGAAACTTTCTTTTCTCTTCCAGATGAGCTCTAGTATTGTTCGAATTTCCTTTCATATGCATGAGAGTCTTTGAATAAGGAGGGCCAGTAATATACCACCCTAAATATTTTGTGAGAAGTAGTATCTCCGTCGTAATGTCCTCCTGCGGGTTCTTCATGGATCTCGGAAACAACTTTCTCAACATCTCTTTTCTCTAGGTATGTTAGGAATACACCATCATAATTTTTTCTCCATAGGATTCCTTGGATCAACTGATATTGGGAGGATTTGAGCCTGAGGACCCTTTTATTTTTTAGGTCTAAATAAGGTGGATCCAACCCATGAGTCAAGTAATATCTCATTTCATAGAAACAGGGGTCTGAACCAAATGGGATGTAACGAAATTCTTTTTCAAATAGCTAGAAATCTTGATAAAGAGCATTTTCCTGAGATTCAACGTAGGGGAATTTTGTGACTAGTTTGCATAGTCCTTTCCCTTTAAAATTTTTCGCATGTTTGATCTCCAGGTCATATTCTTGTAGAGTCATAATCCAATTAACTCTATTTCCTAACAAATCTCTTTGTACCAAGAGGTTTCTGATGGCTGGGTAGGGAACAATAATCTTAGTTTTAGATTTGAGTAAGAATGGATGAAACTTATTGAAATCTTTAAATACCTCATATGCATGTTTATTAAGTTCAAAATAATTTATCTCAACTCCTTGTAGACCTGAAATCATAAAATTCACATGAAATTCATCTCCTTTTGAGTTATTTTGTGTTAAGACCACTGCAAATGCAGTATGGGAGGAAAACATGTAGAAGATGAAATCTCGATCAAAGTATGGACTCAATAGTCAAGATGCTTGCACACTATATTCTTTGATTTTGTCAAAAGCATCCTTCTCTTTAGACCCCCATCTAAATTCAATTTGTTTTTATCATATCTTGTATGGATTTTACCATTTTGACAAAACTGGGTATGAACCGTCTCACGAAATGTATCCTTCTGAGGAATGACTGCATAGATTTTTTGTTGTGAGGGAGAGGGATCATAGTGATCGATTTATTTTCCTCAGGTTCAATTTTCATATTGTGTTTGGAGACGATGAAACCCAGGAGTTTTCCTTAATTAACGAAGAAAATGTGTTTCTTGGGGTTCATAGAGATGTTGTATCTCCAACATCGGTTGAATACCTTCTCCAAGTGAGATATGTGGTCCTATCTATCCTTTGAGAATATGGTTATTTCATCTAGGTACAATACCACACATTCTCCCAGCAGGCCTCTAAAGTAAATATCCATGGCTCATTGAAAAGTAGCTCCAACTTTTATCAGTCCAAAAGGAATATTCCTATAGTCATATGTTCCCCATTTAGTTCTGAAAGTTGACTTGAGTTGGTATTCATGAGCTACTAATACTTGATTATATCCTGGGAATCCATCTAGTAGGGAGAGTGTTTCCGATCCAGACATACACTATAGAATTTGTTCCATGGGAGGCACAGGATAGGTATCTTTTTCTAAGGATCTATTTACATTTCTAAAATAAACAAAAATCTTGATATCCCCATTCTTTTTCCTTACTAGCACTAAGTTTGATATTCACTATGTATTCCTTACTGGAAAAATGATTATGGCCACCAAAAATTTGTTTATCTCTGCTTTTACTTGATGATCAAGACTGGGATGCATCTTCCTCAACTTTTGTTGGAATGGATTGGTTTGAGGTTTCATGGGAATGACATGTTGTATAATATTTTTATCATATGTTTTGAGGTCCCCATATGTCCATGAAAATATTTCTTTATATTATTTGAATAAATTGATGTATGGCCACCTTTCTTTAGGAGATAATTATTTTCCTAGGTTGACGTTCTGAGGAGAAATCTATGATCCCAGGTTTATTGTTCCAAACTTCATGTATGAGTTTTTGGTCTTGCATTTAGTGACCTTTTTAAATTTTTCTTGAAGGTAGTAGAGTTTTTATATTTTGACCACACTCCTAGGAATATTGTTAGTCGGGCCTATTGCGTTTGTTGCTTCAACATTACCATTATTATCAATATTTATCAGCAGGTCATGTTGGATTTCATATATGATAGAATCCTTGAAGGTATCTTTGAGGAGTATAAAATTAATGAGTTGTTGGTCATCATCAAAGACCCTCAAACACATGATATCATTTGGAATTGATGGTCTGTACAAAATTTCAATAGATAAGGAGTCAGACATCAATCTGTATGAGGGTATTAATCTAGATGCCACATTTTATAACAAATCAACATCAGTTCAATGATCGGGGAATGATGTTTATATTGAAAGCAATGAAAGATTCAATTAGCTCTTAGATCTCAAACTGATAATTTTTTAAGTGGCTTGAAAGACAATGGATGGTGTTTCGTACATGTTTTATGATGATTTTAGAATCACCAAATACCTTGATTTTTTATTCTTTCAAGTCGATAGCCTTCTTTATCCCCTGTACTAGGGATTGGTATACGACAATATTGTTAGTGCAAGCAAATTCTAGTCTACATGCAATTAACATTTTAGTACCTTGGGGGTCTTTTAGTATGCAACCCACACCTGCACCTTCCAAAGACTTGGATTCATCGAAAAATAATGTTCACTTGTCATGATCTCCTTTTTTTCTTATTTCAATTCGTATTTTTGAATTTTCAGATTTTTTGGTTTTATAGATGTTAGTAGAGTCAGTGCATTTTTATAGATTATCCCTAAAAAGTATGTTTGTCTGTACATCAGGGGAATTGTTATTTTGATCATTTATATTAAATCTGGGCTCAATGATCCAAGTGAAATGAAGGATTTTGGATTTAGTGATAGACTCTGTGAGAGATGATGGTTTAGCTGCGAAATTCCAAAATAATGTTTCAAATGAATAATTCCCAAGAATAGAAAGGTTGAACATTACCGGTTCATTCAGATCATTCAAGTCAGTAACAACATGTTTCATATACCTTTCCCTATCGATCCTTATATGATTAATTTTACCATTGTAAGGGAGCCACAAATGGGACCATTCAGTCGAAAAGTAGCCATTTAACATAGTCGACCAATCCTGTCTTAACAACATGCCATAGTTGTCTCAAATATCTACTACTATTATATCAATGATTTGATAAAATTTTGGGTTAGCATACATCCTAATCAAAAGCTTTTTCAATTCTCTAATCACCTTAACTTTAGTTATGTCTAACTGAATGATCTAAATGTTAGATGGTTTGGGTTTGATGTTAAGATTATCATAGACTTCAAGGGGAATGAAATTAGATGAAGCTCTTGAGTCCGCCATGCAATTATGAACATTCCTATTAAATACTTCAAAAATGATAAGAAAAGGAAGGGCGGTGGACTTAGATATTTGACTCATTAAGGATGCATAAGTCACAGACTAACTTTTATATGGGGTGTTGTTGTCAGGCGAAGTTACCTTGGTGATTACCTTTTTGGTTCTATAGTTTGCTTCCTTACTTCAAGGGAAATTTTTACCTTGCAGAGTTTTGATAAAATTATCTTGTATTTGTGGAATCTTCATGAGTTCAAACAAAGAAATGTTGTCGTTTGTTTTATTTATCTTCTAGAAAGTAATATTCTAAAATGGCCAAGGGTGTGGGAGGAATATTTGGTTTTGTTGTTTGATATATTTTTTTGGGATTGGAAGGAGTATTTTTAGATGAATTAGGAGTAGCATTGGTCGAAAGAGAATATTGTTTAGGAGTAGTGGCAATGGGAGAAGTAGGATTAGACGTACCATGGGTGTCATCGAGAATATTCTTATTGTAAATCCTAGTGGTTATGATGTTTTGTGAGACGATCCCTTCCTCAACTTATTCTTCATATTCTCCAAAAGATATGTCCCAAAATGAGTTTAATTGTTGTTCTATGGGATCGTTATATTCCTAGGGTTTTTCTTGTTGTTTATGACCTCCTTCCCCCTCATGAGTGGTTTTTGTCATATTCTATGTTTCCCAGGTTTGAAGGGCCTCGACAATAACTTCCATATTTATTCCTTCCGTCTGCGAGGGGGAGGTTTTGTTGGTTGGGGTAATGTTATTATATTTCTTGGGGGGGAACTTAAAGAACCTTTTATGATTGTAATATCCCTCTCCACTAGCCCTTTTCAAGTCAACTAGGTCATTGGATAGATTTTTGACGATTCTTTGAAGAGATTCCATATCAATTGAATCCAAATGATTTTTTCTTCACCTGGATTATACACAAAGATTTTACCTTTTACACTTATATTTAGATGGTTCTGATTTGGAACTAGCTTTTAAACTTAATTTTTTTTTTTCAAATTTAAGGGCTTCTTGGAAAGCTTCTTCTAGAGTGTCCTTTTCAAAAAAAATTACATACATGGCCATGGACATGGGTAAACTAAAGGTGTAAAATTAAATATTGATGTCTTCAATAGGTTTTGAGGGCCGTGGGATTCCTTTTAACAAGGTGTGGAATCATTTATTGTGATCATTCACTATTTGTTTCAAATCCATTTTGACTCTTGAGAGTCGAGAACCCAAGTGGCTAGTGTTTTGTTTTCCCTGAATTTTCGGAGGAAAGAGGTTTCAAAAGTTCTCTAGTTTTGAATGGAGGATTATTATAGAGATAAATACCACGTTGATACTTTTTATTCAAAGTTAAGGGAAACAAAAGAAAGTCAACGTCTTTGTGGTGAATTCTTTGTAACCTTGCCAACATGAATTTATTAACATGCTTTTTAATTGAATCTTTTTTGTTGGGATCAAATTTAGGCAGACATTTCTCACGGTGTGTGGGCATGTCATGTTGAAGTCCTGGCACAACAACTAGATCATCAAACAATGAGGGCTGGTAGGGGGGAGGATTTTTGTTTTCTTTTTCTCCAGCCATGGTCAGGCGATGATATACAGTGATCTGATATGGGTTATCTTTGGGTTCACTTTCAAATATGTCTCTTTCTTCGGATTTTTCCTCTGAATCATCTCTGGGAGTGTGAGTGGGTGACTTGGGAGGTGAATGTGATCTACCTCCTTCCCAACTAGAGAGTATATGATACTAAATATAAAATTATGAAACCTCGAGGAAATCAGAGATATCATAAGGGAAGTGATATTCATGGGTCCCAACTGAACGATTTTCTTGATAGGAGTCTGGTTCAGAAAAAATGGATTTGTTTGTAGAAGGTCTTCTTTATTTTTAGGTAGAGAGTAATCCAAGGGTAGTTGTCTAGTTTGTCTGATAAGTTGTCTAGTCAGTGCATGAGTGGTTCATTCGATCAAGTGCTTGACTAAGTCTTCGATCTCTGAGATAGTTAAGACATAAGGTTGAGGGGAAGAAAAAGATGTTTCGATGTCAGAGGGAACGTTGTGAGTGATGAATTGAGCTGGAGAGTTAACCGTATATTTTGAAGGGAAGACATTATGTTTTAGGTCGAGGAAAATGTTACTTGTGGGAAAGAACGAGAAGAATTTAATTTTTTTTTGTAACCATTCAATTTTGTGGCCCTCCTACTAGTGCCATTTATGTTGACAGGACAAAATGACCCTTTCAATCAGATGAGGGAAAAATCCCGATGGTAGGTCCCAATTATACCCACTCTCATTTGGGGTAGTTCTTCCGACCATATTTTGGCTTGGTTACCAACTAACTAAAATAATAACTAAATATGAATTTGAGAACCGAAGGTTATCAAATGAATTAAAAATAAAATGAAAATAAGTAAACACTTCTTAGTAAACTTAAGCTAAGAGGTATGATTATTATTCTAAGATGTAGTTTCCAAAATAACACCAAACTAACCTATCTCGATCAGGAAAAACCTAGGAAAGTGAATGAATACAATTGATAATGTTAATTACTTGCGTAGAATAAATTAAATATACAAGTGATACATAAGTTTGATAGCATAACCGATAAGAACCAAAGAATTGATCATTTAACAACATTATACTATCATTGTACTCATCATAAAAACCATGATAACTGCAAACTATAAATATTAATTCAAAATTAATCCATCAAATAATATTCAAAGACTATAATAAGAGATATACATGAATAGAATAATCAAATTTGCACACATCAATACCATAATTTCCAACTTCTAAATGTCTCTCGAATTCAAATTCACTTGCAGTAAAAAGTATTGTCATGCTACATTCAAAAACCAAAATCTCTTTCAAATGGGCAATGCTCCCTTTATATAGTAAGGGGTGAATGTTTAAAATTGTTCTTCTTGGTAATCATGAAATTAGGGATGTTTCACAAAAAATACTCTTCTTAATCAAAATTAGATTACAATATCAAAATAAAACAACATTTGGAAGGAACTGTGGAATTCTATAATCATGACATGACCCGCTCCTATAGTTGGTGTTGGTATTCTTTCTAGGTGGAGTGGTCGTTAAAACTTCTCTCGAGTTTGCTTGATTGCAATATCTCTAAGAGTGATTCTTCATTGTATACTTTTGTGGACACTTATTGATATAACCGCTCCGACATGGATTTTACAAAGGATTTGATATTTTGGATGAGACGGGTATGAAGCAAAAGATGTTCTTCAATTGATTTTTCTTAAAACAACATAATATCACGGATTCTCACCTGGATGAATTTATTTAGATCGTCCACTTCAACCATCCTAGTGATAATATAATTCATTTCATTGATAGACTACATTGGTTGTACCCCACCCTTTGCAATAAGATCATTTGCACCTTTCCACAGTTGTGCGCATGTGTCAACAATTACTCCTTGGTTAGAGAGGGAATTCATGAAGAGAGGTTTGCTTGTGTCAAAGAGAATTTTATACCTAAGTATTTCCCTCTTAGAGTATACTAGTAGGGAGGTAGGTGGAAGTTGGTGCATGTCCTTCCAATTAACCATCTCCTCAAAATCCTCACTCGCTTCTTGATACCTTCCTTGAGTCTCTATCAAATTTATTTACAACCTAAGTCGTTCATGTCACTCAACCCATACACTAACCAACAGGTCAAGGAGCTCATTCTTTTCCATCATTAGTTTTTCACTTACTTCCAATGCTTGTGCCTTGATGGATTCCACGGTGCATGTTGAGGCTGTAGTCTTTTCTAGTATCTGATTGGGTTTATGTATTTCCACCTATAACTCGTTTATGTGGATGTCTCGTTGGGTTTGCATCCACTTTTGAAATTCTTAGTTCATCATGTCTATCTGTGTCTGTAGGGAACTCTTGATATTCTCTGAATTGATACCTTCAACTGGTTTTACATATTCCTAGATATCTATGGAGAATTGGTTCTTTATACCTTTCAACTCTTTTTCCAACTTGGCTACTTGGTTCCTGGTTTTTTTAGGGCATTAGTTACCTCCAAGACTGAGGAGAAATTTAACCCTGAAAAGGCATTGAGCATTGAAGCTTCTTCGATCGCATTCTCTTATGGGTTAGGAACTACCTTCCACTCCAATACCCTTCCTACAGAGGACTTCAACCTTGTGTATTCTCCTCTCTTCCTCTTTGTCGAAATTTTCACGATACTTCTTGTTCTGTTATCAAAATATTAATCTCCAATCACTACTCAGATCCTTCAAAATTGAGGTATTAGGAGAAGAGGGAGGAATATCCTAGTATGGTGCTTATGGGGGTGTACTATGGAGGAGGTATGTTCACAATTCCTAGGTTTGGTATTGACGGAGTGCTTGGTATATGGTTTAATTTTTCTTCAAAATATCATCATCTTTCTTCTTTTCTTCAGCATTGTCGGCCAATATTTTTTCCTTTGCTTCTTCAACCAATTTATTGGCTTGTGCTTCATCAAATAACCTTTTGGATTCTTCTTCCTCCAATAACATTTTGTCTTGTTCTTATTTATTATTTTGAAGAGCATCTTGATGTTCCATGCACTCATGTTCTATCTTGTTCCTATCTCCAGTCTGTCTTTTTTGATAATCCTTCTTAGCTTGGAGCCTTTTCTATTCAATATGTTCCTTTTTTTTGGTCTTCTCTTGCTCTTTGGTGTTTTCAGTGTCTTTTTCTCACTTAAGAAAATTCTAGAATTGGTTCAAAGTTTCCCTCTTTAATTCTTCTTGCTAAAGTTCAAACTCTCTCTTTCCAACGTCATAAGGCAAATAGTGTAGAACTTAATCATACGAGAGTACTCCCTTAAAATTATCTTCCTTGAAATCAACAATGTGGATATTGGGATGAGTGAGGTCGACATACCTGACCTGACTTATTTCCTTTAGGCTCTCCCAAACATAGGGTTAAATATTGTAAGGTCTCTTATTCCTACCTATAATGTTGGGCATTGGAAATGGTATAGCCTCCAATGTGGAGGGGGAAGATTGGTCATAGTATTTTACTATTGGTTTTCAATAGTGTGGTAACTCGAAACCCCATAGTTTGGTATGCTATTTCCCTCATTAAAAAATGGTCTGGGATGAAATATGGAAAGAGATGTGGGGCTTCAGTGGTCCCGTAAACCCTGATAAATGAGTAATACTTATAGAAGAACCAGTCGACCAACCCTTTCATCCTATTTCTAGCCTCAAATGATATTTTGTGTTTGGAGAAACTGAACAAGATTGAGTGCAGAGGGGAAAGAAATAAATTGAAAATATCATAAAAATGTTGTTTGTAATTTATGCTCCATAATCGAGAGAAATATACATGAATGGGAGATTGAATTTGGTCCCAATTACATCCTAGATCGGTAAATTGTACATATGAGAAAATGGCATCGATCATATAAGAAGACATATAAAAACATGGGTTATTCATACTTGGGAGGTTTTTTGCGTGTAGGAATATGTTAAAGGCTAGGATATCTGCCCAATTGAAGATTTGTCCCATCCTAATGATGGTGTGTGCCAAAGGTAACCAGTCAATTTGGGAATGTGTGCTCTTTTCTTTCGCATATAATCGACAGAGCATGGCCACCAACAACTTGTATGGATTTTTAAGCTTGTGGGTAGGGACAAATTTATGACCTTGTTTGAGGGTTTCATATTCATCTACCCACCAATGCTTCATCTATTGTGTTGGTCCTTTTGTTTACTTGGAATACCATTTTAAGAATGTTTCATTTAAACAAGATGTGGGGACAGGAAGATGATATATGGAGCTAATATCTTCATGTATGAGGGATGCTACTCGCTTCCCCTATTTCTAATGATGTTCACCATAGCAGTGTCAAACTATTTGAGCCACCACTGTGTTGCCTCATTGTATGGGAAGAGTTGTGACTGGGAAGATACCAAGTGAATACCTCTTTTCAGGATATTCTAGTACACTTCTAACACTTCATCATCTTCAAAAAAATCTATGGAATCGAATATCCTATAGATCTCCTCAAATCCATGGAAATGGTCCTCAGCAGTGTGAGTAATAGTGTCAATAATCATAGTTTTGGTTGGTTGAGATGATGATTCAAGATTTGCGACACCCTGGAAGTACACCAAACTCTTATATCCTTTGGGATTTTGGCTTGCCATGATGAATACAAAAATTATCTTGTAATAAAACATTGAAATGAGTATCATCTAAACTTAAGTATAACACATTAGATGTGATAATGAAATAATGGTTAAACAACATAAAATAGTTTACTCGTAATCAAGAAATTGCAGTAACAGAGTAGGAGATCTCAACAAACATAGGGATCAAGAAAAAACACAATCTTCGTAGGCTATGTTTCGAAAACTTACAGTATAAGTTGTGTCTGAAAATGGATGTTTTTATAACTCATAACTCATATCAACCTAACACAAGTATTCCATAACTCAGGTGTGTACAAGGATATTACTAAATCCGGTCTTAAATTCTCCTGTTAATACACATCATATATGTCATAAAGGCCCATAAACAATGATGGGTGCATGGATTCATGCATAGGGGAAAGTATTAAAATATCTTTTGAAATAATACCTTTATTAGGATCACTCATTCATAGGATGAGAGATAATGGGTTATTTCGAGCTCTAAGGGGAAAGGTATCGAAGGTATATTCCCCCATAAGTGGATCAACATGTCAAAATGGCATGCCAACCAATAAGTAGTGTTACGGTAATAGGTGGCACCCATCGGGGTAAATCAGGATGAGGTCAAAACTAAAACCCGAGGGGAAGGTATCCCCAGAATATTCATTCTTTTCTAGAAATTTATTCTAAACGTGTGATGTAGAAGATTTCAGAACATAATTGTTGGAGATTTGAAGAATGAGAAGACACTTGAGCTCTGACGGTTGTGATATCGATGAATATTCTTTTGTCCTGGGAGAAGGCGCGATATACACATGCGAGAAGGTTAAAGAGGTTATCATAGTTTTATCTTCATAGTTTGAGAATATGGGGCTCAAGAAGGATTTTGACAAGAAATGTATCTAAAGGAATATTCCTTCGATACTTTAGAGATGTTGTTATGTCCCTAAAACAATAAATACAACTCATTGGAGAACTGTAAAATGGGAAGTCAAAGATCCAATATTGGGATTCCATTTGGGGACTCGGTGGTTGTTTGTTAGGTCATATCATCTTGAGAGACAAGGAAGTTTGTATTTGACGTAATGAGCCACAAGGGTGTCGAGGAAGGAAAGCAACATATGTGTTGAAGTCATCATAGTGCAATGATCGGAATTTAAGTTAACGTGTGAAGTAAGGGACTCTAAAGAACATGATACTTAAACAAAGTTGAGTTCATATTGTGTTTTCTTAGTGAAGTTTCAGTCAAGGTCTTGTAGGTTATAAAATAGGAACAAAAGGAAAACAAAATTAAGGGACCCACAAAATTTTAAAAATTGAGGTAGTTGTGGGAGGTGAGCCACAAAAGAACCCTTCTAATTGTTCGATGTAGACTTGTTATTCTAATTCACCATTTAAAAATATTGATTTCCCATCCATCTAATACACTTTTATTCTATCGGAACATACATAGGCCAAGATCAGTCTTATTTCTTCCATTCTTTCAACAATGAAAAAAGTTTCTTTAAAATATACTCCTTCAACTTGAGTGTATTCTTTGCATACTAACCTTGCCTTGTTTTTGGTTACCTGCCCACCTTCATTTATTTTGTTTATGAACACCCACTTTGTACCAATCACATTTGTTCTCTTTGGTCTTGGAACCAATTTCCATGTTTCATTTTTCTCTATTTGATTTAGTTCTTTGTTGGCACAGGGGCAGACCCAGGGTTCAATGCTTCAATAACGCACCAAAAAAACCCTAACTACCATCCATTTCGGAAACACCTTTGAAGAAGATGAAGCCTCACCCAAGGTAGAGGCAGGGGGGTTGCAGGACTCAAGTTTCTACAACCAGGCCGGGACAAAGATCTGTGATTACAACACTTGATATAGTACTTAGCCCACAATATGCATTAGGTTATGATTCTTATTTACATCATCAATTAACCCTTATTACAGATCAACGCAATAAAAATCAATATCAATCCCTTAAAACCTCTTAGCATATAACATTAGGTCAGATATCTCATTCAATTACACCATTAAGCACTAAGCTATAATATCATATGCATTCATTGTTCATAATAACAACATCACTAATAAACTATCCAAATAAACAACATCGCACAAAGCACATCAAGACACATGAAATATGTGGTTCACCCCAGTGTGAGGATATGTCCACCAACTTATTCTTCTTTTTTATTAGTATTCAATCTTCTTACATTCATATGCTCCTGTGCACAAAGCTACAGATCCCAACTCCATAGTGGACAGGTGATCTGCACACAACACACTAGATCCACCTTCCGCAAAATTAGGTCAAGGAACAGAACCAACTCCTCAATGGCACAGAGCACTTACATACAATGTCTGTGCACAAATCAACTTACAAAACACTTGGATTTAGCTCTGCAAGCCCTTAACACATTCTTGTACGAAGCCAACTAGATCTAGTAGTTATGCACTAATCCTATTACAAGTAGTAGTTCTTACATCATTTAGGCACTTATTTATACATTTACAAAAAGGCCTAATCATGGGTAAACCCATGGACCGATATCCCTTAACTTGTTACATAAACCCTAAAACCCTTTGTTGGGTCCACAAGCCGACAAAATGAGTGAGATCTTGCGATCTCTGCTCCTCCTGGGGGCTCCATCTTCGACTAGGCTATTAAAGTCCTGGTCAAACATGACCAATGTTTCCTCAAAAATTGGTCAAGGGCCAACAGGCCCCCAACACTAACTTGTGACTCGTCCCGAGTCACTCAGATATGGGCAGTGTTGCTTCAAAGGACTTGAGCTTAGCTCGAGCTGCCTCAACTTGTTGCTTTGCTAGAGCTTCTTGCTCGACAAGATCCCAAATCACATACTTTGTAATAGGCCCTTCTAGACATTATTCTACTATCATGACCATCTGGTCCAACTATGATCCTTGTCCTTCAATCTCTTCAAAAAGTGTGCAGGATTCATCCTGCATCGGTTGGAGTCTCTGTGTCACCTCCATGACTTTGCTCTAGATGGCAGTAACTTTCTTTTGGACTGTGTGCTTCTCCTACAATTGCTTCATTTTCTCAACTATAGTAAGTAGCTTCATTTTTTCTTGTATGGTGGATGCTTGTTGCTTCGCCTCCTATAGTTATGCTTCCAATTTCTTCGGCTATATATCTTCTGCAAGGCGCTTAGGTTTACACACTCTGATAACTCAGTTCCTTACATTCTGAGGTGAGTTCCCTGATTATTTATACTATGGTCTTGGTAGTTTATTCCCTTTGATCACACACTTCTTGTGGAGTGCTCGACACTTCTTAGATCTGTAGCTCCATTACTCTCGCTTGAAGTTGTTGAATGACTTCAAAAGGCTTCCCCACTTGTATCTTAGCTAACTCTTCTTCTGTCTGTGCCAATCCTGGCACAGATCGAAGTTCTTTAGTCACTTTCTCTTTGACTGAAGTATTCTCTGCGAGCAGCTGGTCTTTTTATTTCTCCATCCTCGCTTTATCCTCCTCAAACATTGCCCGAATTTTATCTTTATCCTTCTGCACAACTCAAAGTTGCTCTAGGACCTCCTCCTTTTCTTGCTTCAAGGCCTCTGTGGCATGCTCCTTTTCTTCTTGGACTTGACAAAGTCGAGCCTCTGTTGCATCTACTATCCTTTGTAATTGGGTGGGCTCATCCCCCAATTCTACAATTTCTGATGACGAAGGTGCAGTCGGTACTACGCGGCTTGAATGAATAGCTTGATGTATGTATTTCATCTCCATGTCTATTCTTTCATACAACCTCTCCTGCTTCACTTCATGTTTCTACAAGATATCTTCTGAAGCATCCTCTACGATTGTAATGATGAGATCGACATCTTCCACTGTGATCACATTCTTCAACTGAGGCTTATTGGCTCGAGTCTTTTTTCTTGCTGAGGGTTTCTGTGGAGAAACCTTCCTTTTCTTTTATTTTTCGGCCTTTGTAAGGGGATCCTTAAATGGTGTAACTTCGCCTTTGTCTTTATTTTCTTCTTCTTCCCCTCTTTCTTATTGTTTTAGTTCATCTCCTCCTCCTCCTATTGGTGAATCATACCTACTTTCCTTTGATGGATAGCCCTCCTGATCAATTTCTATGTTCTGCACTTCCTCCTTTTTATTATTTTTCTTCATGCTAGTTTGTCCATCATGATCAACCTGGGTGACCATTGGACTCCGATGATGTCAGGGTTGGAGCATTCTACATCTTCCACTGGTACAAGAAATTTTTCTGGCCATTCTTTGGCTATATTCTTTGTATCCTCGTCGGTCAACTTATAATAGGAGTGCAACTCCTCCTTTCTTTCATCCATGCACGCAGTGATGTAGATAAAGTGTCGATTTACATGGAACTTTGCTAGAGGCCTATAGTGGTGCAGTGTATTCAGGTTCATTCCTGGAAATGCCTCAGTGGCATGCTTCAGCTATAGGTAGTAAGCATTGAACACCATGTTTGATTTCCACTTCTTTGCCATATCATTCATGTACAACAAGGTGGAGAACCTTGCGGCCACCGACTCTAATGGATCAACTTATGGGAAGGCTACTCATTCTGGAATTTTCCAGGTGATAATTGAAATCAGTACTAGTAGCCAACTAAAATGAAACTCATATCGCTGATCTTTCACTTCGTGACAGTCCTTCTCCAACTCATTGATGAGGTAAGTCGCCCAGTTCATTTTCATTCCTTCTAGGCACTTCCATGCAAGGTATATGGAAATCTTGTGACTTGCATGGGATCGTTCTTTCTGATGATCTTACCGACTATAAGCTTACAAGCAAGGAGAACTGCGCCATCCTTGATGGAGGCTACCTTGTAGACTCTCTTTCCCTTTTCTACATCGCCATAGTCTTCCTTTATCCACTGAGTTATGGAGCGATCAAAAGTGTTCATTGGGTAGAACCTTTGAGGGTTCGGTCCCTACATGCTCAGTCCTATAATGATATGGATTAGCATCGGATCCACCATCACGCACCTATTGAGCCATAGATACCCTCTATGATAACACGACAGGAGGAGTTTAACGCAAGAGTTAATCTCCTGATGTCAGCCAAAGTGAGGAATCTTCATTACATTCAACATCGTCGACTGCACAAGATGCTTTATCCACTGTCGGGAGACTATGCACAACTTCTTCTCAGTCATCTTCATCAAATACTGATGTGGCGCAAGCATCGCATAGTTCTTTTGGTCTTCGAGGTTGAATTCATTGTTCTTTAGAGATGGGATATGTCCTAACTGTGGTCCAACTGCACGTATCCCCTTCAAGAGGTATGTAGTGATCAACGTGTACTCAAAATCCTATGGGATGTTGCCTCATTTGACCATGCTATTCAAAGGCAGGATGTATTCAGGCAAGACCAATAGGAACTGCTTTGCGTTAGCCAGATCGTCGCAGAGTTTTCTTCAGTTATCAATAGTGAAAACAGAGTGTCGTCCAATCAAGGGGGATGCTTTCAATCCACCATTAGATGATGCCTGTATTCCTACAAACATGACTCGCTTAGCCATGAGGTCTACAAGAATCTCCTCCACAAATTTCTCTACTATGCTACATTCACCCGACATGCACACTTGTAATCAAATAACTCAGGTAGGCAAATGGAAAAGCGAGGTAATCAGACAGATGGTGAGGTATAGAAATCACAACATGATACAATGGATTCTCTGTTAGCTCAAATAGTCACGGTTTTCAAAAAGTGGTCCTGGTGCAACATCCAATGGGTTAAATAAGAAAGTGTCGTAACAGATTTCTCCAACGAGTAAGAATGCCTCAATCAATACGAATCTGTCTTTTATGGTGCGGTCCCAATGGTCCAATGACACTCTTTTCATCAATAAATGTGTTTCTAGTTGTTCCAGAGTGTTATTCTAACAGCGAAGTCCCATTTTGCGTGATTCTGCTATTCCGGTGAGGTTCAACTTCTACATATCTGCTTCCTACAAAGTCTTTTATGGAACTTTCTGTAGTTTTTCTAACTTGGCTTTCTTCTTACTGAGATTCCCTGCATTCTTTCCTGTGATCTGAGTCTCTATATTCCTCTTTCCATTCTTATTCTTATCTTCTCCTAGTAAGGTGACTTCGCACTACTGATGTACTCTTGTAGATTTTGTAGTTAATGTTCCTTCTTTTGCTATTTTCGGGGTAGCTATACTTCTTTCTTTCATGGACAGGTTCTTTAAGTCTTCTTGTGTTCTTTCAACTTCGACAGCTAATTCTCTGGCCCTCTATTGCTTCGACTGATCCTCTTGTTCTTCTATTAGTCGCACTATTTTTCTGGCTATGAAGTCCCTTGATTCCCACTTTTTCTGTTCTATATCTTCCTCCTTTGCTTTCCTTCTAATCTGATCTTTCTCAATCCAAGTATTTTCTAATAAAAGAGTGAATGAGTCATTGTTCTTGTCAAATCTAATAACTTCAAAGTCTTCTTCTGTTGATGTTTCATAAGCAATCATAAGTATGTTAGTAATTCTTCCACATAGGGTTATCATATTTCCTTTAAAAAAGCCTATCCTTCCCAATGAAGGTATCATAGCAGGCTTTCCCAAAATTTCCCAAGTGCTTTCTGTCATAATATTCATGTGTGTTTCTTCATCTAATACACAGTCTATGTCGAAGTATTCTATCATTGTAACTATGCATTGTTTTTCTTTCAGGATCTTTGGTAAACGGATGTCTTTGTGATCATTCATTACTTCTTTTAACATAGTTTGAGCTTTCTTTGATTATTTCTCTTTCTGTTTTTCTAAAATTTACTTAGTCTCTTGACCTTGTTTATATTTTGCTTGTCTGATGTTCATATTTTCAACTTTAGAAATCATCCTAGGCAAATCCTCAACCTCATGACCAATAGATTTACAACAAAGACAAATAGGACCTGTACCAATGCATTCCTTAGTAAGATGTCCTGACCTTCTGCAATTATAACACAATGTTAATCCTCTTTTTCTTTTAAATGAGTTCCAGCCTCTCCTATAATGCACACTAGGATCACAGTGTTGGATCTGCAATCTGCAAAAATTATTTCTAAGTTCCTACATCCACTTATTAGTCCAAAAATTCTTTCTATGCATAGGAATAACATATATTTCTCTATTTCTATCAAATTTATTCAGATCAACTCTTTCTTCTAACTATACCCTAGTTTCCAAACTAGGAAAAAATCTATCAAGCATACCTATATTCATACTTTCGAAACAAAAATTTCCACTTATCTTACCTTTACCAGACCACAAATCTTTAAGATCTTACCTTTTTTCTTCAGATTCAGTTTATTTCTTAGTACAGAGCTTCACAAGTCAAGTAGAATACTACGCACTATAGCAGCAGATCTATGCATAGAGATTTCTCTTTTCTTTAGTTCCCAACAATTAGAGTTTCAGGTCCTGGCAATGGAACCATTTGTTGGCACAGGGGCAGAACCAGGGTTCAACGCTTCAACAATGCACCAACAAAACCCTAACTACCGACCCTTTTGAAAACACATGCGAAGCATATGAAGTCTCACCCGAGGTATAGGCAGGGGGGTTGCAACAGTCAAGTGTCTGCAACCAGTATGGGAAACATATATGTGATTACAACACTTAACATAGTACTTAGCCCACAATATGCATTAGGTTCTGATTCTTATTTACATCGCAGATTAACCCTTATTATAGATCAACGCAATAACAATCAAGATCAAGCCCTTAAAACCTATTAGCATATAGCATTATTTCATATATAGTATTCATTTACACCATTAATCACTAATCTACAACATCAGATGCATTCATTGTACATAATAACAACATCACTAAGAAACTCTCCATATAAATAACATCACACAAAGAACATCAATACAAGATATACGTGGTTCACCCCAGTGTGGATCTACGTCCACCAACTTCATATTATTATTTATTATTCTTTGATCTTATTACATTCATCTACTCCTGTGCACAATCCATAGAGCCCAACTCTGCAACGAATAGGTGATCTACGTAGAGCACACTAGATCCACCTTCCCCAAAACCAGGTCAAGGCACAGAGCCAATTCCTCAATGGCACAAAGCACTTACATACAACGTTTGTGCACAAAGAAACTTACAAAACACTTACACTCACTAATACATTTGGGTCAAATTTCGACAGTGCGTTCGACGCAATTGCCACTTTCTATTGTCGGAAGACCGACAAACCATGGGCCCCCTCAAACGTCGTTTCACAAGATGTTGTTTTTTCGACGACCTAGTTTTCGTCTGTATTGCGACGTTATATGATGCCACATGTCATCATAAATTGGATTGCCCAACCCCATATTGACGTCGTAAGATAGACATCTAGGTCTTGGCAATATCGACGTTGTAAACGTGGCAAAAGGGACATTTCAAATGTGGCAATACCGACGTTGTAAACGTGGAAAAAGGGACGTTTAAAACGTGGCATTACCAACGTTGTAAATGTGGCAAGAGAGGTGTTTCAAATGTGGCAAGAGAGACATTTAAAAGGTGGAAAAAGAGACGTTCTTAAGGTGGCAAGAGAGACGTTTTAAAGGTGGCAAGAATGACGTTTCAGAGGTGGAAAGAGAGACGTTTCAGAGGTGGAAAGAGAGACATTCTGAAGGTGGAAAGACTGAAGAGACGAGTTATAAGCTCCGACGTGGTTGCTATGGGAGAGAAACTATTGGGCGTGGCAAGAACGACGTCCATCACGTGGCCAGAGCGACAGCCTGGAGTTACTAGCTCCGATGTGGTTGCTATGGGAGCGACAATTTTGGAGGTGGAAAGAGAGACGTCTTTAACGTGGCGATAGCAACGGGAAGAGAGTGAAAGACGTCACAATTGCCACCTTTGTGTAGGTATTAAAAAAAAAATACAATATCAATATCAAGACCTAATAGTCATTCCAATCCCAAAGGAGGAGTAAGTCATATAGGTGTCAGCTAGTGATTCACTTAATAGTTTCCTTAGGCTTTCCCTCACACTAAAGGTTGGGTTTTTTCTTTAGAGAGTGTCTAAGAGATAAAAAGACCCAATATGGTGAATGAACTGACATTAAGTTCATACACATCTAACAGATCCTTCAAACTTTTACCCAATGAAACATGCTGTCACAACTTCTATCCTAATGACATTACTCTTGGTATCATCTCCACAAGCATGAAGACCTAAAATATGAGGTATGCAAAATTTGTGGATGGAAAATCACTTTAAAAATGAACTTGTGTCTAACTACATGTTCATATCCTCTTCTTTAAATGACGTCCATAGCAGAACCATAAAAAATTAATCAAACCTACCAACTAATAATATCATAACCATTATGGCATTTCAATGTCGAACATAGACAAGTTATCACATATCAAGAGAACATCAGTTTCCCCGAAAAGCACTTCCAAAGTTTCTCCTTGAGGTTAAGAATTCTCAATGTTTAAGAACAGGAGTAATGATGAAACTGGACCAAACCATGTTCCAATGCCAAGCATTATATGCTCTGTATAGGCCTTTCTTTTGTGTATGCCAAGGGGTTTGACATAACACTCATGGAGTACATGAACCACTTTCTTCAGATGAAGAAAATCTTTTATATCGCCTACAATGTTGAGGAAATATAAAACTTAACTAAAATGCCAACCTTTGAGTTTTTTCCATGATTAAGAGCTCCTTAATTTTGAGCCTCAGAGGTAACCAAAGCAATATGTAAGATATTAACATGAACCTCAAAAATTGTGAAGCAGAAGGTTAAAAGTCCAAACCAAACTACACAGTAAATAAATAGTAATATGGCAGTTGATATTTGTACGATGCTTATTTTATGAACTTGTTGACTTGTTGAACAAACTTTAGTTCAAGCCTTCAAGCATGCCAGAGATACTCAAATCAACATGAATGGGCAAG
>JASDQU010195169.1:6227-18707 GCA_032191745.1 Picea mariana | reverse complement strand
TGAAGAAGTCTCAGGAAGCATTATCAGGTTCTATGTGATGATTGGTTGATGGTGATGATTTAATGTAAAGTTTTATTATCTCTCATATATTCTTGGGTGGAAGGAAGGGGCAAGGATGGAGAGTTCAACTCTCTCTTGATATTAGAGGATTGTATCTTCCTCTTGGAGGTTTATCTCTCCCTTTACATTTGGAAGATGTAGCTACCTTTGGATGTCATTACTTCCCTTGAACAATAACTATTGATTATTCCTCATATATTGTGCATGGTGTATGTTGGTGTATTGGTGTAACTCTTATACTATTGTTCATTGCTCATTGGATATAGTTGAATGGTTTAAGTATAAGTTGAAAAAGGTTTTAAATTGTACTTGATACGGATTCACCCCCCTCTCAATATCAACACCCATTGGTGCTTCACCTCCCTCTCTGGGTCTCGGCAACAGGCCGAATCAGGAATTTTCAGAGCTCTGTAGCTAGTACTGGACTCTCTCTAGGAGAAAACCACTTCCTAGCAGTCTCTCTCACTTGGAGAGAGTTTCTCACAGGCATGAAAACCTACCTCTTCTACCATGGGCTTGAAAAACCTCTTCTTCATCACACTCTTCAACTCAATTCCAACCCGGTGAGGGCAACCGCAAAAGCATCAACACTCAGTTGACACAAGGATGATGAACAGAACAGAAAATCGGCATAGGCTCGAAAATGGAAATAGCCATACGCTAAGAGACAACATGCTCAAGCGATTACCCAGGTTTCAGGTTCCACAGAAGACACAGATTGACCCATGGATTACCAATTTTAGGATGTGTGACAAGAAAATTATGCAGAGGTTGATGATGGAGGCCAAACGGAGAGACCAGATAGAATTCACGGAAATACACCGGTTGATCACAGAGCTATCACGGTTTAGGGTTCCAGAGCTGCGTGAGGTATGTAGAGATCAGACATAGAGGAACACGATTCAGACAATGGACGCAAGGATGTAGGACGAACCCTCATCACAGCTCAATTCTTGGGTTAAATTACATGTTCCTGCGCTGACCCATGTCGCCCATGAAGCTGCATGCACTCCATCAAGTATGCATTCTCTTTTCCCAGGAACTTAGGATAAAGTATACCTTTCACACCACTTTGGAATAATAATAGATTATTATTCCCAAGGACTTAAGCCCCTAAGCTCATCCCCTCTTTCCAACCTCTCATACCCCTTTCCCTTACCCACCTTGTGGAAGCTTAGTCCCCCATCACTCTTTCTCTGTGGTCTATTTGCACGCAGTGATGTTTAATCTTTATTAATGTTCTACATAATTACATATACAAAAACAGGCTCCTGGCCTTTAACACTTAGGCTCTCCGGCCTAATAAACACATAATCCCACCAGCTTATCAATACTTGGCTCACTAGCCTACAAACATGATTACAATTCATAATATAACTGGGGAACTACGGGGGCATATTACAATGGCAGTTTCACAAGAATGTCATTCATGATGGGAGGAAGAAGACATACACCTTGGAGAAGAATGGTATAACACACATGTTTCTTCCAATAGAGGAGAAGAAAGTGAAAGAGGAAGCCAACACAAGCATACTTCTCATGAGCAGGAAGGAACTCCTGAAAGAATTTAAGAAATAATAGGAGATGCAATTCGTTGTGGTGAGGAAACTCAGAGTTATCCTTACAAGTACTTCGATGGATGATTTGCCTAAAGAAGTTAAGGAATTGTTAAATAATTTTGCTGGCATAGTGGTGGATGAGTTGCCTAACTCATTGCCACCCATCAGAAGTATCAGCCACCATATTGACTTGATACCAGGAGCAAGTCTTCCAAACAAAACAACATTCAGATTGACATCTCGAGAGAATGAGGAAGTAAAGAACCAATTCTAGGAATTGTTAGACAAGGTTTTGGTCAAAGAGAGCTTGAGTCCATGCACAGTACCAACTGTATTGATTCCAAAGAAGGATGGAGGATGGAGAATGTGTATAGACTCGAGATCCATTAACAAGATCACCATCATGTATAGATTTGATTTACCAAGAATGGATGATTTGATGGACTGTTTAAGTGGAGCAAATTTCTTTTCTAAAATAGATTTGAAAAGTGGGTATCACCAAATTATAATGAGAGAAGGTGATGAGTGGAAGACAACGTTTAATACAAATGAAGGTTTGTATGAGTGGCTTGTTATGCCATTTGGCTTAACAAATGCCCCGAGTACTTTTATGAGGTTGATGAATGAAATATTGAAAGATTTCATTGGCAAGTTTGTTATTGTATATCTGGATGATATACTGATCTTTAGCAGGACTAAAGAGGAGCATTTGAGACACCTGACACTAGTGATGAGGAGCCTACAACAGGAAAAGTTGTTGATAAATCTGAAGAAGTCCTCTTTTACAAAGACAGAACTCATTTACTTGGGTTTTGTGATCTCTTCAAATGAACTGAAGATGGATCCAGAGAAGGTGAAAGCAATCAAAGAATGGTCGTCACCAAAGAGTATGTTTGAGGTGAGGAGATTCCATGGATTAGCAAGATTGTATAGGAAGTTCATTAGAGACTTCAGTGGAATTTGTTCACCAATGATGGATACAGTGAAGAAGAAGCACAAGTATTTTAAATGGACAGAGGAGGCCGAGAGGATCTTCAATATACTGAAGGAGAAAATAACAGAACAATTAATTCTTGTCTTGCCAAATTTTGAAAAGACATTTGAGGTGAGATGTGATGTAAGTGGAGTTGCAATTGGAGTAGTTTTGAGCCAGGATAATAGACCTATTGCCTATTTCAGTGAGAATTTGAATGAGACTAAGAGAAAATAATCCACATATGATAAGGAGCTTTATTCCATAATTCAAGCCTTAAATAAATGGAGACATTAACTTGTCCCACGAGAATTTGTCTTTTATAGCGATAACCAGGCTTTACAATTCATAACTAGACAGGAAAAATTGAATCAGAGGCTTGCAAAATGGGTTGAGTTTATGCAGAATTTTACTTTTTTCATAAAACATATTGTTTGGAATGCTAACAAAGTTGTTGATGCATTGAGTAGGAGATGTTTGATTCTACGGGAATTTCAGGTGAAGACCTTGGGGTTTGAACACCTTAAGGATATGTATTGTGATGATGCATATTTCAAGGAAGTATATGAAGCATGTGAAAATCCTGTGATGAGAGATAGGAGGTGGTGGGAATAGCACATGATTCAAGAGGGGTTGTTGTTCAAGGGAAATCATTTGTGCATACCAAAATGCTCAATGAGGGATAACCTTTTGAAGGAAAATCATAGTGGAGGATTGGCTAGAAATTTCGGCCATGATAAAACATTTGCACAGTTGAGAAGTTTATACTATTGGCCAGGTATGAGAATAGAAGTGATAAAGTTTGTGAACAGATGTAGAATCTGCCAACATACAAAAGGAAAAAGACAGAACACTGGATTGTATCAACCATTGCCAATACCAGAGAGGACTTGGGATGCAATAAGCATGGATTTTGTCTTGAGACTGCCAAGAACGCAAAGAGGGTTTGATTCCATATTTGTGGTGGTGCATAGATTTTCAAAGATGGCACACTTTATCCCATGCCAAAAGACTAGTTATGCAACACATGTTGCAAATCTGTTTTTCAAGGAAGTTGTGAGACTTCATGGACTACCCAGAAGCATTATCTCAGACAGATTTGTCCTTCAGCTCAGCTTATCACCCTCAGACCAATGGGAAGACTGAGGTGGTAAAAAGAAGTTTGGGAAAATTATTGAGGAGTTTGGTCACTGAGCATCATAATCAGTGGGATCAAATTCTACCACAAGTAGAATTTGCATACAATGACTCACCAAACAGGAGCACTGGAAGGATCCCATTCCAAATATTGTATGGAATGCAACCCAGGGGAGTATCTGAGTTGAGAGACTTGAAACAGAGTGAGATCAGGAGTGCTGGAGTAGAAGACTTTGCTGCGGAAATGCAGAAGCTCCATAGTTAGATCAGAGGATAGTTGTAGAGTTCTAACCAAGAGTACAAGCGCATAGCTGATAAACATCGCAGAGAACTTCAATTTGAAGCAGGACATTAGGTTCTGGCACATCTCAAGAAAGAAAGGTTTCCTAGGGGAGCATATAACAAGTTAAAAATGAAGAAGATAGGACCATGTAATATCTTGAGGAAGTTTGATGCAAACGCCTATGAGATTGAGTTGCCAAATGATGTGGGCATATCGCCCATATTCAATGTTTCAGACATGTATCCTTACAAGAAATATGACACAAAGGGATCAGAAGATCAAGAGAAGATTCAATGGGAGAAACAAATGCCTATAGAAAAAAAACCACAGATGGAGAAGATCGTTGATCAGAGGATTAGTAAAAATACTAGGAGGAATACCTATTTTGAATATTTGGTCAAGTGGAGGGGACACCCAATAGAAGATGCCAATTGGGAAAATGAAGCTGATATCTAGAAGCATGGAAAGTTGGTGCAGGAGATAATGGACAGGAGTCCATGAATTTTTGTCAAGGGGAGTATGATGTAGGGGCATCGTTAGCGAGCACGCGGAGCAGGACCACTCAGTGCCTGGGAATATTTTCGAAATCTCAATGCTGGCAGTTACGGTGAATATTTTGAATCACGTCTAAACTCAGTGTTAACGATATTTCTTGTAAGGGGGGTCAGAATATAAAGAATGGGTTAAAACCCACTTGTCCTAAGTTCGGGGTGTTAATGCACCCATGATTAAATGAAAATCAAGTCTGGACGGCAAGGATCGTGGCGCCTGGATCAACGACGCAGATGTGATTGTGGACCCCCCCNCCCGGATCAACGACGATAAAGGAAATTCCAGAACCCCCCTGCCTTTCTACCTTTAAGCGGAGGGGGGGGTCTGAAATTGGGCGCGCAGCTTTCCGACGGCCAAGATCAGCGCACCCGGATCAATGGCGCTTGGACAATCTCGTCCTTCTCATATGCTCTGTGTTTAGCCAGGTGGGCCTCCTTCCCGTCATGTCATCTTGTAGACCATCCTCCCACTGGCCACCTGTCCTCCTCCTGGCCGTGCGATGAGGCTCGCACCCTTCTGCCCTCTCCTCATCTTCTGACATCTGTTGCTTCCCCCTCTCTTGGTCCACATGGTCCCTTTTCCAACTCACTCTCCATCCATCGCCTGCCATGTGTCCCACTTCTTTCCATGACAACTCCTACCACAAGTGCACCCATTATGCCTTGTCCTGCCCCTTCCACTTATCATCTTCCACCACATGTCTCCCCCGCCACCTCTCTTACACCTCATCTCTTCTTTCTTTCCCCTCGTAGTTCTGGCCCCATCACTCCATCCCGTGCCACATCTTCCACGCTGGCCCCCATGCCTATTCTTTAAGCCAATCAGTTATTCCAGGTGGCGGCGCGGGAGGCCCTCCATGTCTCGAAGGTGCCAAGTTGGCTGGGCCATCCTCAATCCTGATGAAGCAGTTATTGAAGCGGTTGGTGGTGGTTAGACATCATCTCCGCCATAATGGGAAAGAACGACAATGAATTAAAGGCATGTCGATTCTCCGTTGGAACTGTCAAAAGTTAGATTGCGTTTGACATAAGTTGCACGATCTTTCAGATGTTGACTGTCAGAAGCCATGCAGATGAAAATCTTTCAATGCAATGTCTCGGTTCTGTTGCTGTTGTTGTTCTGAGTATATGAAGGCGTTTTCACCATTTTTGTATCTATCGATGGTAGAGCTAAGCTCCCAACTGTAAAGTTTCAGTAAACATTCTAGTTATCTGGGTTGTGTATCCGTGTTTGAGATTTCTTGTTTTATGACAAACAGTTCTCCTTTTCCATCTATGTTCTCATCTTATATCAGAGAGTTCATGATCGAATGATTCGCATGGATTGTTGCAGTTATGTTATGATAAAGGATTTGTTGTGACATTATTGTATTCTTTGGTCTTGTGTGTTTGAATGTAAGAGGATCTTGCGTTCGAATGCTTTCTTCTCCAGTCTGTTACAAACCTGATGTTTATGATAGACCTTCACACTTTTCTCATGCAAGTCTTCCCCCTACTCACCCTTACTACGACTCACTATTTGAAGTTTATCTAAGACCTCACTCACCCGTGCACGCCTGGCCTAGTTTCTGAGTTGAGACGATATTGTTTCGAGTTCGCTTCCATTTGATCACCCCTTTTTAAACAAATCGTGACATTAAACTGATGGGTTTCAAGCTCTGCTCCTGCAAGCAATCCAGGAGTGACTTCTGACGCTAACATTTCTGGCGCCGCTGTCGGGGACAAAGTTGAATATTTTCCCTGGATTTGAACGACAAAGATCAACTGGTTCTGAAGGTGCATCAGATATCAGAACTTGAAGATTGCTACTGTGCACCTGGTGACTCCATTGTGACGACTCCGCTGGGGAGAACCTACTCTATCACTGTGGCTTCAAGAGGTAGACACACGAGGTATAATCCACACTTGCCTTTAGCTACACCAGAAGCTGACCCAGAAGCAGTGCGCAGAAAGGGAAAGAGCTCTGCAAAAGAAGCTTTCATCACCGAAACAGGTAATACGCCATCCCCTTCTATGAGAACTCCATTTTCTTGTGCTCAGTTTTCTAGTCGTCCTTCCTCTGAGGTTTCCCGTTTTCTGAACTTCGAGAGTGTTCCTGCTGAGTTTTCTCCTCCTGGTCTGGTATTAGAAAGAGAGATCCTTGTCACTCCCCCCTCCCTGGAGGCTGTGCCCCAACACAAACCTCAAGCCTCTGAAGGTTTCACCACCCCTCCTTTTATTGCTACTACTGTACAGAGAGAAGCATCTGCACACTCAAGTCCCTTGGCTCTCTCTCTATTTTCTCCATTGTCTCCTCCAAGAACCTCTCTTCTGACATCTCCCGTCCACACTCCTTCTCCTCTGAGTTCTCCTCTACCTAATACCCCTATGGCTGGTGCTAATCCCCCTCCGAATAGGATGGATGCCATAGTTGCTACTAGATATGCTCCTTTAATCCTACCCCATCCTATGAATCCCCTCCCTGCTGGAGATTATTTGAAATATATGCCCAAGTTCATTGGAGAAGGGGATATAATTGCTGAAGAGCACCTAGCTTCTTTTTACATTTATGCAGACAACTTGAATATTGAGAACGAAGATGTCTGGATGAGAGTCTTTGTCCAGAGCCTGGATGGTGAGGTAAGGAAATGGTTCAGAGGATTGGCCCCTGGATCTATCGCTGGCATTGAAGCCTTGGATAACGTTTTCATGAGGCAGTGGGGAGATAGAAAAGATTTCATGTATTACATGACAGAGTTTGGGTATCTGATGAAAATGGAAGGAGAGTCTGTCTCTGACTTCTCCAAAATATTTAATAAGATGTACAATAAGATCCCTGCAAGGATAAATCCCTCAGAAGCCTCTGCCCAAATTTTATATGCTGGTGCATTTGATCCTGATTTATGCCTGCTATTAAGAGAAAGAAGAGCTACCTCCTTAGCTCAAATGCAAGATGCTGCGGTAGAAGTGGAATCCAACATATTGGCAGCTCATAGACTAAGGAACAAATATGACGCAGACAGAAGAAAGGGAAGATCCAAAACCTCAACTTCTGGCCCATCGTTGCCCCACCCTCAAGTGAATGAGCTGACCGAGATGATGAAGTTTCTGACCAAAGAAATGGAGAGATTGAAGGTAGAAAGGAAACAAATGTATAAGGGCCCTCAAAACACCGAAAATAAAGGAGGTTTCAAGAGGCCAAATAATAATGTGGCTCCCCCAACTATACACAGGGAAAGGGGAAGAGACAGAGAAGACCAGAGAATTCAGCCCCCTTTTCAGAACAATCTGGTGGTCGATGAGAAGGAAAGAGAAACAGATGAGCTTGAACCTAAAATCCACTGCTTAGAAGACACTCCTCCTTTTCCTCATCTCACTTGGACATCCTATGAGGAGTCTCTCATGGATAGTCAGCTACATGAATTGAGCAAGGGAGACAAAGCTAGCGGCGGTCGAGGTAGGTACAACCTGAGGTCCGACAAAAGGGAAGCAACACATGATCTTCCTGAGCCATCCACTAGAACAGAGAAACCTGCTAATGAAGTAGCAGATGCTCACAAAGGTAAGAAGGCTCAACCTCTCTCTCACATTGTCCATAATCATGTTACTGAAGTTAGAGAAATACCAAAGCCTTTATCTTCTTTCAATTTCGAACATGAGATCCAAAAGATCATAATTTCTGTGCCACTCACTGAGTTAATTAGACATGGGGAATTCAAAAAACGCTTCTCTGAGCTGTTGAAATCTGAAGCCTCATACCCTCTCACAGACTCCATAAACCTTCAAGATGAAAGACCTGCAGTTGTCCTAGGTCCCATGTTAGAAGATAGAGATGATTCATCCCCTCCCTTCTACACATCCCTAAACATACATGATAAAGTGTTGCATAATTGCCTTATGGATTCAGGGGCCTCCCACAACCTCATGCCCAAAACTGTCATGGAAGAGTTAGGACTAGAAGTCACCCGAGCCTATCATGACCTCTATTCTTTTGACTCTAGGAGGGTTCAATGTTTGGGAGTGATCAAGGACCTAGCAGTTTCTTTGTTTCAGCTGCCCATGAAAAGTATGGTCATGGATATTGTGGTAGTTGATGTTCCCCCCAAGTTTGGCATGCTATTGTCAAGATCTTGGATTAAGAGACTTGGAGGAACCTTGCAGATGGACCTCACATATGCCACTATCCTAGTGTTTGGAGGGGAGCATAGAAGACTATACAGAGAAGCCCAACTGGCCTACATAATCAGTGATGAAGCCAACCCTACCAATCATCCCATCTATGCCTTGGACACTGATTTAGGCTCCAGTTTACTACAGCTCACCCACGCCCCTGAGGCTCCTTTACAGATCAGAAAGAAACCCATTCTTAATCAGAAGACACCCCCTCCAACCACCTCTGTTTGGAGAATGTTCTTTGATGGAGCTTCCTCCAATATAGGTGCAGGTGCCGGAGTGGTATTCATATCACCCTGTCGAGAGACCATATCTCTGTCATACAAGCTAGAATTCGAAATCACCAACAATGTGGCAAAGTATGAAGCTATGGTTCTGGGATTAAGAGCTACCAAGGAAATGGGAATTAAGGAGATGGTTGTGTTCGGAGATGCAGAGTTGATCATCCAGCAGGTAAAAAACATTTATCAGGCTAAGAATCCTCGGCTCAGGAATTACAGAAATGAGGCATGGGACCTAGTTGATAATTTCTTCCTATATTTTAATATTTCTTATATTCCAAGGGAGGAAAATGCTTCAGCCGACTTTTTAGCTGTCACAACTAGCTTGTTCGAAGTTCCTTCACTGCCTGGGGTCAGATCCGATGTTGATATAAAGTATAGGCCCTATGTACCAGACAATGTCAAACATTGGAAGGTGTTTGAAGATGATCAGGAAATCAAGAAATTTATCCAGTCCATCGATGAATTTTCTACATTGCACATAGATGAGAATCTTGACATGGAAGGTGACTGTCACCTCGGGGAACTTTTAAATAAAATTGTTGATCGCCAGATTATTCAACTACCGGGCAATTACATTCCAAGGGGACTTGTCCCATTAGAAAGATTGTTCGACGGAAATGATGTAGCAGTGAAGGGGAAAGTTTCAGGTGATGATGATGACATAGATGAGTGCAACATAGGCACACCCGAGGAGCCTGAATTCGTCAAGCTGTCAAGGAGTTTGACCAAGGAGCAAAGGGCCGAATATACTAAGTTGCTGAAGGAGTTTGCTGATGTGTTTGCATGGACCTACGAAGACCTCAAGACGTATGACACATCAGTCATTGAGCACAAGATCCCACTAAAAGAGGAGGCTAAGCCATTCAAGCAGAAGCTGAGACAGATAAATCCCATGCTGCTACCTGTTATGGAGAAAGAGGTAAAGAAACTACTAGATTCCCAGATCATTGTCCCCTTGAGATAGTCTGAGTGGGTGGCCAATTTGTTCCCAGTGAGAAAGAAAAGTGGGGAAATCAGACTCTGCGTTGATTTCAGGAACCTGAATAGAAGCTCCAGGAAGGACAATTACCCCCTGCCCAACATGGAACACATACTACAGAGGGTAACCGGTGCATCAAGAATGTCCATGATTGATGGTTTCTCTGGATACAATCAGATATCAGTCATGCCTGAGGACAGAGAAAAAACAGCCTTCACCACTCCTTGGGGCACATTCATGTATGCCAAAATGCCTTTTGGGATGATGAACGCAGGAGCAACATTTCAGCGAGCCATGGACATAGCCTTCATCAGGGAGAAGGACCAGTTTGTGGTGATATATCTAGATGACATCACAGTCTTCTACAAGACTGATAAAGAGCACTGCTGCCACTTAAGAAGAGTTTTCCTGAAGTGTCAGAGGTATGGCCTATCCTTAAACCCCAAAAAATTATTGTTTGCTATGAAGGAGGGGAAGTTGTTAGGTCATATAGTGTCAGAAGAAGGAGTAAGTATTGACCATAGCAGGGTAGAGGCACTCCAAACCCTGTCACTTCCTAGGTCCAAGAAGGAGGTCCAGGTCCTTTTGGGGAAGGTAAACTTTCTGAGGAGATTTGTCTCGAACTTTGCCGAGCTGGTGAAACACATCACAGCCATGCTCAGGAAGGGAAATGAAGTGAAATGGATTGCTGAACCCAGAGAATCTTTTTCCCAAATAAAGAAAGCATTGATTGAGGCGCCTGTTCTAATCAGTCCCGATTATTCTAAAGATTTCCTGATTTTCTCATTTGCTTCTGATGACTTGGTAGCAGCAGTCTTGTTGCAGAAAAACGATCAAGGGCGAGAGAAACCTATTGATTTCTACAACAAAGCGTTGAGAGATGCTGAACTCCGGTACAAGATCATGGAGAAGCAGGGCTATGAATTGGTGAAATCTCTCAAAGCTTTCAGGATCTATGTCTTGCACTCAAAAATCATTGCATATGTCCCTTCATCCTCTGTGAAGGACATTCTTATACAGCCTGACATAGACGGGAGAAGGGGTAAATGGATTGCCAAGATCTTGGAATTTGACCTAGAGATTAAGCCCACCAAGCTGATAAAGGGGCAAGGTCTGGCCAGGCTACTTGTTGAATCTAATTGTAAGGCTTTGGGGATTAACTTCATCAATGAGAAAGTTGAGTCATCCGGCAGAAATTCTCAGACCATCATACCACTAGCAGCATGTCCCTGGTACAAGGATATCTTGTACTTTCTTCAAGAATTAAAGCCCCCTGATGGATTGGGAAAAAGTAGTGCCAGAGCTTTAAAGCTCAAAGCAATCGGGTATTGTCTCGTTGACCAAGCCTTATATTGGAAAGACCCTCTGGGGATACTATTAAGATGTCTGGACCCACAGCAAGCCCAGAAGGTGATGCTTGATTTCCATAGCAGTCTCTACGGAGGTCATCATTTTTGGAAGACCACAGCCCACAAAATCCTCCGGGCTGGGTATTACTGGCCTACTTTGGTTACTGATGTCTGCAGAGAAGTCAGGGCTTGCATCAATTGCCAGAATTTCTTAGGTAAGCAACAACTCAAGTCTCTGCCATTAAAGTCTGTAGTAGTTTCAGCACCCTTTCAGCAGTGGGGATTGGATTTCATTGGAGAGATTCATCCTCCCTCAAGTGGCCAGCACAGATGGATCCTCACTGCAACCGATTATTTCACCAAGTGGATAGAGGCTGTCCCCACCAGGAGCACTTCTCACAAAGTAATCATCAGCCTCTTGGAAGACATCATAGCCAGATTTGGCTGCCCAAGCAAGATTGTCACTGACAATGTCGCCCCCTTCAGGTCTGAGCCTCTGGTCAAGTTCTGTGAACAGTTTGGGATTTCACTGGTTCACTCTAATCCATACTATCCTCAAGGAAACGGACTGGCAGAGTCCTCCAATAAAAGCCTAATCAAGCTTATCAAAAAGCTACTGGAGGACAATAAGAGGGCCTTGGACTCAAAGCTCAAATTTGCTCTTTGGGCCGATCGGGTAACAACAAAGAAATCCCTAGGTCTCTCACCTTTCCAACTTGTTTATGGAATAGAGGTCGTTTTCCCCACTCAACTCACCTTATCTGTGGCGAATTTCATCCAAGACTTTGAAGGAGAGCCCAATCATGTGTTCAGAAGGATTCATCAAATGGTGGAAGTACAGCAGATCAGAGAACAGGTCATGGACAGGGCTTATAATCATCAACAGAAGATCAAACAGGCTTTTGACAGAAAGAACAGAAAGAAAGAATTCGAGCAGGGTGACCTGGTACTCAAATGGGATGCACCTAGGCAGGACAGGGGCAAGCACAGTAAATTTGATGCCCTCTAGTTGGGGCCTTTCAAGATCCTTGAAGTATTTCCAAACAACACTTACAGGTTGCAGGATCTGGAAGGCAAAGAAGTTTTTAGTGGCCCAGTAAATGGGCATTTCTTGAAAAAATGTTTTCTGTGAGCCGCAGTCGGCTCTCTTGTT
>JASDQU010195164.1:0-13148 GCA_032191745.1 Picea mariana | reverse complement strand
AATGCTCTTGTCAACACAAGTCCTTTCTTTGATTTTGGGAATAGACAAGATGGAAGAAGGGTCAACGAGAGCCTTCCCATTATTCTTGGGATATTTAGATAGGGCCTCTTCTTCTTCCTCATTAGAATAATCAAAGTCTAGTTCAAAGGAAGCATCTTCTTCTTCTTAGAAGACTTTGAAGGCTTATGATCATGTTTAGGGTCCTTGTAGATCACAAGTTTGGTATTTTCTTCTACAATGGGAGAGCGCCTTCCAATAGCTCATTTGTTTGACACAATGCATATTTCCAAAAATGTTATAGAATTCCTATGGATAATGTTAGTTGGAAGGAATAACTAAGATCAAATTGCCAAAGTTAGAAGTCACATTAAGCAAGTCAATGTGATGCGACATTTGATTCAATCTTCTAGGGTGGGCAACTGCCAATTCTTTCATGCTTATTAATAGAATAAGAGAGCAATTGTAGTGAAAGACATGTTTGTACATAAGATTGAATTTTCCGCTAGTTTTGCTAGAAACATTAAAAATAAATTAATGAAAAAATGTGATTTTAGTGAGGAAAAATGCATGATTAACATGCATTATGAAAGTTTTCTATTTTCTAATAATTATGATATAAAATATTTCAATCATTCTCTTTTAATATTTGGTCATTTGTATTCATTCAGAAAATATAATGCTTCAATATGTATTTTAGTTCATTCTACCTCTAATTCTAATCCTCCTAGACAACTTTAGACAACTTTGATAACAACGTAAAGCAAGTTACATATAAACTAAGCAAGCACATACGGTGAGTTAGAAGCTATAATTCAAATTTAATGGTTTCTATCTAGTTGAAATCAAGACCCTTATATGAGTTTCCTTTATATATCATTTAATTCTAATATGTTTGACTAGAAACGTACGAGGTTGAAATCTAAAGATATACATCAAGAATATACTAGGTATTTGAAGAAAAGAATTCCTTGTCTAATGTTTGAAATGAAAAAGAATTTAACTATGATATTCTTCGATATTATCCCTGTAGCTCAGGTCTTTTTTGATGTCTCTTAACATTTCTACACTTGCTCAGTTAAAGTTAGAGACTGTTTCCTTTCCCCTCCCTGATCGCTGGCTTCATAGCAGCGATTTGGCCCTCGGCGGACCCACAGCATTGGAACTCGACACCTTCACGGTTGTTGTCAAATGTACTGGCCTTTCTCTCACAGAAGACCGTGATACTCTCTCCTGGGTAGGTGGCGATGGTTCTGGATTAGTTACAGCAAAGAATGTCTATACAGCTCTCCATCCGGACAGGGAGACCGATGTCCAGCCATCATGGCTCACTCGGATTTGGTCCTGGCAGCTCCCTTTAAAATTCAAACTTTTTCTATGGCTCGGGGCTAGTGACAAACTCCTCACTTGGGAGATTCTCCAAAGGAAAGGCAGACAAGGTCCTGGGATTTGTGTTCTGTGCAGAGCAGCCACGGAGACTATTCACCACTTATTCATACATTGTACCTTTGCCCAAACTGTTTGGCTGCACATTTTGCAACATCTATCTCTTCCATTTCATTGGACTGGTGCCACATTTTCGGAGTGTTTCGCCTCCTGGACCTTTGCCATGGCTGCGCCCCCTTCACTGGTAGTTTATGCCAGTTGGCATATTTGGATAGAGCGAAATAAGTCTCTCTTTGAGGACGCTCCCCCTTCCTATCGGGTTGTCTGCTACAGAACTCTCTCCATGTTCAATTGGCAGCAGTCATCTGTCAAGCCTATCGTTTACAAAGTGGTCGATTCTCACTTGCCGGCAGGCCACACTGTGGCGTTCTTTGACGGAGTGGCCAAATATTCAGGCTATTGTTGTGGTGCGGGAGGCATTTTCAAGACGCATCAGGAGCGGACGACAAAGTGGTTTCTTAGCTGTGGAAGGGGTTCTAATACTAAGGCCGAGTTGCTTGGACTTTGGGCGACTCTTCTGCTTGCTTCCACATGGTCCCTTGATCACTTTCAGGTCATTGGCGACTCCAAAGTCATCATTGACTGGATTAATCGCAAGTGTGACCTCCACTCGAGCCAAGTAGAAGGTTGGAAAAACAAAACTCAACTGTTGGCACGCTCCTTCTCGGATGTCACCTTTCGCCATCTCCCCAGATCATATAATTCGAAGGAGGATGCTCTCTCTAAGAGAGCTCTCAGCCATGTGGTGGGCAGACTCTACATCTTTCATTGTGACAGTGGCCAGGAGAGCCCGACTTCCTATCTCAATCTCTTTGAAAGTTAACTTGGCTCTTAGCTCTGGCTTGCAATGTATGCCCAGGTTGTTCTCGTTGCTGCCCTGAGGATGGTGGCTGGTGTTTTGGGCTGTGGAGTCATTGATTGCCTCGGAAGATCGCAGGGCAGATGCTCTCTGTGCTTCTGTCATCTATTGTGGTCGCGGAGACGGACTGCTATCTCTTCATTGGTTCTCCTTTCGTTGTTGGCTAGAGGAACATGATGGGCGACTCCTGATGGAATTGCATGCTCATCTTTGAGCCGGTTACAGTTCTCATGTAAAGCTTGTCAACTTGGATTGAAGATTGTTCTCTCATTGCTTCCGGGCTGATCCACTCCTTTTTTTTTTTTTTGGTCTATTCTCGTTCTGATTGGATTTTCACATCCAATTGGACTGATTGTCTGGGTTCAGAGTTTGTAAAGGATTTTATACTCTATATAAAATCGAGCTAATTTCTTTTGGGAAAAAAAAAGATACACATGAGCACTACCTCATTCACTAGGTTGAGGAAATTAAAATATGTGGACTTATTCACACAAGAGAAATGTAGATGGTGGAAAGGTATTTGAAGGAATTTGTTAAATACATATTGTGGAATGAGGGATCAATAGTTAAGGGTTGTATAGTTTACTAGTGTATGGTTTATATTGGTCAGTATATGCCTAAAGTAGATATTAATGTGCCTCACGTATGAGATGTCAAGTATACCAACAAGATTGAACAGTAAGTTTTCTTGGGAAAGGGATTGAGAAAAAAGTGAAAGATCAAATGCTTGTACATATTTTAAGTGTATGAATTCCTATAATTTAATTTGTACAAGCTATCATGTACATATTTTTTTCATGTGTATCTTCATACTTAAATCAATTGTAGTAATGATTAGTACTTAATTTTAATTATTTTTTTCACGTGGTGAATAGTAAGATGTAATACATCTTTACATTGCAAATAATATTGATTAAATGTAAGTATGGATAAAATGATGTGAAGAAGTTAACCATGGCTTATCATGGAATGGGATCTTTGGATTGATTCAATGAGCATTCTTAGATAAGGATCTCAATCTTATGTAGAAGGAAATTGGTTTAGTGTTTAGTTCAAAGGATAAAAGCATAAGCATTATATTTTTCCTTGATTACTTTCTCATTTATTTAATGATGAATTCATCGTTCCTTATTAACATTTGTGATGCAAGTGAAGTGTCACAAATCTATTTGGTGCAATGGTTGTAAATATCACATCAAAGTTTTGGATGATAAGAAGAAAACCTTTGATTATGGGATAATTTCAATGTTCCAAGTGACTAATATATCCTATTGGGATGGAAAACATCTAGTCACATCTGGTTCGAAAGATATTAGGGTTATTTGGAATACGTAATAGAGTTGGACTCCAAATCCTTCACAATCATTCTCTTTAAGGTCGAGTGGTATAGATTATTATTGTTGGCACAGGGGTAGACCCAGGGTTCAACACTACAACAACGCACCAGCAAAACCCTAACTACCGGCCCTTTCAGCAACACCTGCGAAGTAGATGAAGTCTCACCCGAGGTAGAGGCAGGGGTGGTTGCAGGACTCAAGTGTCTACAACCTTAGCTAGGATACAGATCTATGATTGGAATACTTAACAGAGCACTTAGCACCAACAGTTCATCAATATTTGACCATTATCTACTTCGCAGATAAAACAGAGCATCGCATCATTCATTCAAATCAGATGTATCTAATCACTTATCATAGAGAGGTAGACTAGATCTAGCAGATTCAAGCACTAAGAACATTCACATAGGTCAGATCTAACATCCATATACATCGTTAGCACAAAGCATAAACAGATCTATCTATCTATATCCAAGCACTTAGCAAGTAAAGGCATAAACACATCAACACATCGCACAAAGCATAGCAGCATAGCATGTATGTGGTTCACCCCCACCCTGGGGCTATGTCCACCAACTCTTCTTCTCTTCTATTATCTTTTGTTAATCAGTTACATGCACAAAGATTAAAACCCTACTCCGCATAAAACAAGAGATCTGTGCGCACCTCGCCAAATCCTCCTTCCCCGAGCTAGGATATAGCACTAAGCCTTCTACAGTTACTTGCACTCAGCTCTGCAAGCTTCACACAGTATGCATAGAGCACTTACAATCCTTTGATCACATAGATCAATCACTAGCACTTAGCCCAATATCACATAGATATATCTATATGCCTCTCCTTACATTGCCTAGACATCTATTTATACTTTACAAAATAGGCCTAAACATGGGTAAACCCATGGGCCGACATCCCCATACCCGTTACATAATCCCAAATCCAAAAAAGGACCCAAAAATGGGTCGAGATCCTACGATCTCTTCTTCATATTGCGCTCCTCCTTCGACAAGTTGTCGAAGTCCCAAAATAGGTCAAACTTGACCAAGGATCTCCCAAAACTTGTTCAAGGGCCAACAGACCCCCAACACTCACATGTGACTCATCCCGAGTCACTCTGATCTGTGTAGTTCTACTTCGAAAGCCTCAAGCTTGGCTCGAGCTGCTTCGACTTGTTGTTGTTCCATGGCCTCCTGTTCAGTGAACTCTTGGATGACTGTGTCGTTGACAGGTCCCTCTAGGCATTGTTCAGCTACAATGACAACCTTCTTGAGTTCTACTCCTCGGTCTTCGACCTCTATGAACAATTGGTAAGACTTATCTTGTACAAGCTGGAGCCTCTGAGTTACTTCCATAACTCTGCTCTGGATAGTGTGAATCTTTTGCTGGGCGGTGTGTTGCTCTTGGGATCGCTTCATTCTTGATATCTTGGGCTTCAATTGTGCCTATATTGTCTTTGCTTGTTGCTTTGCTTCCTAGAGCTATGACTCCAGTGCCTATAATTCTGGGTTCTCAATGAGTTTCTCATTCGTCTAGGCACTGCGATTACTCAACTACTTGCATTCCATGGCAAGGGAATTTATCCTTTCAACTGTTCTCTAGGCGGTTGCTTCTCTTTGATCCCTTACATCCTGCGGAGTCTCAAGAACAGTGTGGAGCTCTAAGTCTGTTATGTGTTGTTGTAGTTGTTGAATAGCTTTTGCGAGCAACTCTACTTGTTGCATGAATCGGTCCTCTACCTTTATTTCTAAGACTGTCATAAATCAAAGTTCTCTGTTGACCGCTTCTTTCACTTCGAGCTACTCCACGAGAAAATTTTCTTTTCCTTGCTGCATCTATTCTTTTTATTCATCGAACTTTTCTTGGAGAGCAATATTTTCTTGTTCTACAGTGTTGCATTGTTCTACGAATACACCTTGCACTTGCTTCAAGGCCTGGGTGGATTTTTCTGTTTCTTCTTGTGCTCGTCGAAGGCAAGCTTCGATTGTATCAGCTAGTCTGTGGAGTTGGGCTGGCTCATCTCCCAACTCTGTTTCTCCTGATGGCAGGGGCGCAGTGGAGACTACGTGGTTGGACTGAAGGGCCTGTTGTACCCCTCATAGTTTGACTTGAATTCTATCATATATTTCTTCCTACTTGGCTTCTTGTTTCTCTTTTATTTCCAGTGAAGCGTCATTCAGGGCTGCTATGATGAAGTCAAAATAATCAAAGGTGAGGACAGTCTGCATCTTGGTCATGGTGGCTTTCGATTTCTTCTGGGAAGAAGGTTTTGGGGGGGGAAACCTTCCTCTTCTTCAAGGGGTCAACCTCGTCTCTAGGTGGTGCTACTTCGCCTGGCTTCTGTTCAGCTTCTACTTTGTCATCACCCCCTCATTCAAGTGACACTGAAGTAGTATTTCCTAAGGTGTTGCTTAAATTTTGGACCTGCTCAATCTTCTTGGGTGTATTTTGTTCTTTATGAGTGTCCTCTAGGCTGTTAAGATCAGATATCTCTGTAGGGTTGGCAAGGATAAGGAGGTCAGCGGACCATTCCTTAGTGATCTCCTCAAGGTCTTCTTATGTAAGTTGATAATATGCCTGGAGCTTCTCTTTATGTTCATCTGCTCATGTTGTAAAGTAGATGAAGTGTCGATCTGCGTTGAATTTCATTAGGGGTCAGAACCTCTGTAATGTGTTCAGAGTCATGTGAGGCTCAGCTTTGATGGCTCTATTTATCTAGAGGTAATATATATGAAACACATCATTCGACTACCATTGTTTGTTCATATCACTTGAATACCAAAGGGTAGCGAACTTCGCAGCAAGCGGTTCGAATGACTCTATGTCTGGGAAGGTCGCACCTTCCAGCATCTCCCAGGCTACAAATGCAATGAGGATTAGGAGCCAACTGAAATGAAATTCATAACCCTGATCATGTGCTTCTCGGCAGTCCAGTTCTAACTGGTTAACTAGGTACTTCTCCCAGTTCATCTGTAGGCCTTCCGTGCACTTCCCTGCGAGGTCAACAACAAAGACGATGACCTGCATAGGTCGGTTATTTCTTACTAACTTTCTAGTTATCAGTTGACATGCTAGGTGCATTGCGCCACTCTGGATGGAAGCTACCTTGTAGCTTCGTGTTCCCTTCTCAACATCGCCATATGTATCCTTGATCTTATGTGCTAGCGCACGATCTGTGGTCTTTCCTGGGTAGAAGTCATGTGGGTCGGGTCCTTTCATACTCAATCCTGTGATCCTGTGGATCAGCAATGGGTCAACTGTAATATGACGATCTAGCCATAAGTAGTCGCCATGGTAAAACGACAGTAGAATCTTGACACATGCGTTGACTTCCTAGTGTCTTCTGAAGTGTGGTATCTTCATGACATTCAGTAGGGTGGATTGCACGAGGTTCATCGTCCATGGCTGGGGAATTATCTTTGAATTCTTCCCCTTCGTTCTGGTTAGGTACTTGTACGGAGCGAGCATACCATAGATCTTGTGATATCCGAGGTTGAAGTCGTTGAACTTCAATGCTGTGATATTATCCCGCTCTGTCTGAATTGCACGTATCCCCTTCAGGAGGTACGCAGTGACCATGGTGTACTCAAATTCTCTTGGCACACTATCATGATTCACCATGCCAGCCAGAGGCGGGATGTAATTGGGCAATATGGTTGGAATCATCTTCGCATTTGCTAGGTCATCTTTGTGCTTGGTTCTCTTTTCCGCTGATGGCCGGGATGATCCAGCTCCATGAGAAGTAGACGAAGAGGCTTGCAGTCCTCTCGTCAATGACGCTTGTATACCTTCATACATCGACATTACTCGTTCAATCATGAGGTCAATGAGAACTTCTTCAAAACTTTCTCTACAACGCTGAACTCGTCCAACATACACACTCGGGGTTGGAAATCTTGGGTTCAAGGAGTAAATTAGACACTGCAATGGGATAGAGGACAATAGCACAATGATCACTATGTAAAATCAACGAGCCTGCGGGCTCCTATTCATGGTTAGAAAAAGTGTTCTCGGTGCATGGCATGACGAGATAAATAGATAACTTGGCAATGGATCTCTTGCAATGGGTGAGAAGCCTTCATTAACTCTGTTCTGTCCATTACGATGCAGTCCAACGGTCTAGTGGTGAACCATAAATTCCTTTCTACACGTTCGGAGGGTCGGTCGAACGATTATATTGTTCCCAATGGCTATATTGCTTCACCCTAGCGAAGTGCCATGTGACGTTGTTCTGTTATCCCGGCAAAGCTCCAATTTTGCAAATTTTCCCTCTACGAAGTTCCCTCTAGAACCTTCTGTAACTTTTCAATCTTAGCTCTCTCCTTACTTAGCTTTATGGCCTTCTTTCCAGTGAGCTTTGTCTCAGTATTCCTTTTTCCATTTTGTTTCTTATCTACATTTGGCATAGTTACTTCGCGTTGTTGAGATTCTTTCCTAAGATTCGAGGGTGATACTTCTTCTTTATCTGGAATAGGTACTTCAATCTTTTGTGGGTTTTCTAGTGTTCTTTCAACTTCGACATCCGGGTCTCTGGTGTTAAATAGCTTCAATCTGTTCTTTTGTTCTTCAATCAAGTGTGCGATCCTTCTAGTCATGAAATCCTTTAACTCTTGCTTCTTCTGATCTAAAACTTCTTCTTCTTCCTTCCTTCTAGCCTGATCTCTTTCAATCCAAGGTTTTCCAAGCAACATAGTAAATGGAGCGTTGTTCTCAATAAATTTAACAATCTTGAAATCCTCCTCTGTTGAAGTTCCCTTGGCATTCATAGATATCTGGGTAATCTTTCCACATATGTTTATCAACTTTCCTCTAAATAGTCCTATTCCTCCCAATGAAGGAGTCATAACAGGCTTCCCTAAAAGTTCCCAAGTTCTTTCTGTCATGATATTCACATGTGTTTCCTGATCTAGAACATAGTGAATGTTGAAGTCTCCTATTCTTACTTCAATGCATTCTTTTTCTTTGAATATCTCTGATAAGCTGACATGTTGGTGGTCATTCAGGGTATCTTTTATCTGTAGCAATACTTTCTCTAATTCTTTTTGGGGTTCTTCCATAATCATAGTTTATGGATCTGCCTTAGGGTTTTCTTGTCTCATATTTATTTCTTCAAGCTTGGCAATCATTCTAAGGAAATCCAATACTTCAAGGTCCATAGATTTGCAACAAAGACAACTAGATCTTCTCCCAGGGCATTCCTTAGCCAGATGTCCCGGTCTTCTACAACTATAACAGAGGGTTAATCCTCTCTTTCTCTTAAATGATCCCCAGCCTTTCTTGTACTGCACACTAGGATCATGGTAGCTAACCTGCAAGCATTTCTTTCTAGGATCATGCATCCACTTGTTATTCCAAACATTCTTTCTATCCATAGGTATAACATATCTTTCACTATTCTTATCATATCTACGCATGTCAAACCTTCTTTCATCTATTAGTGCCCTATTTTTCAAGCTAGGACAAAATCTATCAAACATACCTAGATCCATATTGTTGAAACAAAAATTTCCACTTATCTTACTTCTACAGAGCACAAAGCTTTCAGATCTAGAACTTTTCAGTATTCTTACCTTTATTAGAGCACAGAGCTTCCAAATCTTACCTCTTTTCTTCAAATCTGATCTCTTTTCTTGGCACAGAGCTTCACAGGTCAAGTGGAATTTTGCACACTAGGGAAACAGATCTACGCACAGATCTTTCACAATTTCAGGTCGGATCTTTGCACAAAGCTTCTTCTTCCTTAGCTCCCAACAATCATAGTTTCAGGTCCCAGAGACGGAACCATTTGTTGGCACAAGGGCAGACCCAAGGTTCAACGCTACAACAGCGCACCAACAAAACCCTAACTACCATCCCTTTCGGCAACACCTGCGAAGCAGATGAAGTCTCACCCGAGGTAGAGGCAAGGGTGGTTGCAGGACTTAGGTGTCTGCAACCTTAGCTGGGACACAGATATGTGATTGGAATACTTAACAGAGCACTTAGCACAGACAGTTCATCAATATTTGACCATTATCTACTTTGCAGATAAAATAGAGCATCACATCATTCATTCAGATCTGATGAATCTAAGCACTTATCATAGAGAGGTATACTATATCTAGAAGATTCAAGCACTAAGCACATTCACATATGTCAGATCTAACATCCATATACATTGTTAGCACAAAGCATAAATAGATCTATCTATCTATATCAAAGAACTTAGCAAGTAAAGGCATAAACACATCAACACATCACACAAAGCATAGCAAAACAACATGTACGTGGTTCACCCCCACCCTGGGGCTATGTCCACCAACTCTTCTTCTCTTCTATTATATTTTGTTAATCAGTTACATGCACAAAGCTCAAAAATCTACTCCACATAGGACAAGAGATCTACACGCACCTCGCCAGATCCTCCTTCCCCAAGCTAGGATACAACACTAAGCCTTCTACAGTCACTTGCACTCAGCTCTGCAAGCTTCACACAATATGCACAGATCACTTACAATCCTTTGATCACATAGATCAATCACTAGCACTTAGCCCAATATCACACAGATATATCTATATGCCTCTCCTTACATTGCCTAGACATATATTTATACTTTACAAAATAGGCCTAAACATGGGTAAACCCATGGGCCGACATCCCCATACCCGTTACATAATCCCAAATCCCAAAAAGGACCCAAAAAGGGGTCGATACCCCACGATCTTTGCTTCATCTTGCGCTCCTCCTTCGACAGGCTGTCGAAGTCCCAAAATAGGTCAAACTTGACCAAGGATCTCCCAAAACTTGGTCGAGGCATTTGTTGGCATAGGGGCAGACCTAGGGTTCAACGCTACAACAGTGCACCAACAAAACCCTAACTACCGACCCTTTCGTCAACACCTGTGAAGAAGATGAAGTCTCACTCAAGGTAGAGTCAGGGGTGGTTGCAGGACTCAGGTTTCTGCAACCTTAGCTGGGACACAGATGTGTGATTGGAATACTTAATAGAGGACTTAGCACTGAGATTTCATCAATATTTGACCATTATCTACTTCACAGATAAAACAGAGCATCACATCATTGATTCAGATCTGATGTATCTAAGCACTTATCATAGAGATGTAGACTAGATCTAGTAGATTCAAGCACTGAGCACATTCACATAGGTCAGATCTAACATCCATATACATCGTTAGCACAAATAATAAATAGATCTATCTATCTATATCAAATCACTTAGCAAGTAAAGGCATAAACACATCAACACATTGCACAAAGCATAGCAACACAGCATGTATGTGGTTCACCCCCACCCTGGGGCTATATCCACCAACTCTTCTTCTCCTCTATTATCTTTTGTTAATCAGTTACATGCACAAAGCTCAAAACCCTACTCCACATAGGACAGGAGATATGCGCGCACCTCGCCAGATCCTCCTTCCCCGAGATAGGATACAACACTAAGCCTTCTACAGCCACTTGCACTCATCTTTGCATGCTTCACAGAGTATGCACGGAGAACTTGCAATCCTTTGATCACATAGATCAATCACTAGCACTTAGCCCAATATCACACAGTGATATCTATATGCCTCTCCTTACATTTCCTAGAACTCTATTTATACTTTACAAAATAGGCCTAAACATGGGCAAACCCATGGGCTGATATCCCCGTACCTATTACATAATCCCAAGTCCCAAAAAGGACCCAAAAAGGGGTCGAGATCCTGTGATCTCTTCTTCGTCTTGCGCTCCTCCTTCGATAGGCTGTCGAAGTCCCAAAATAGGTCAAACTTGACCAATGATCTCCCAAAACTTGGTCAAGGGCCAACAATTACTACACAATGTTAAAATAACTATTATTAATCATGATAATAGGTTGATTATTGATCAATAAGCTACCTTGTATATTCCATTGATCAACTCACAAGAACGTATCTTAACTTTAAATAGATATAGTGAGCTTGCACTTGAGGATGCAACTATATTTTTGCATTTTTAACACTTAAGAAAAAATAAAAACACACCATTCATGTTATTTAACTATTGCAACATATGAAATAGGTGTTGAAATAATGTAACTGCAAAGAGTATTCTTATTATTATTAATATTTTATTTATAGGATCAATCCCCATTGTGGATTGATTATGTCGGATATTGTAATAGGATCAAATCCCCTTTTGTGGATTGGTCAACGGACAATTATAATAGGCAGAATAAGAAGTCGGCCCCAGCAGTTAAAAAGAAGACCCAGAAATATAATAAAGGTGGGTTTACCCACCCAGATGGAGAAGTCGGCCCTACCAGTGAAGAGACACTTCACACGTGCCATAACTTGTATAAATAAAGGAGGCTAGCACCTCATTTGATAACAACTCACTTGCTCAGTTTGAGAGACAATTTCTGATCTGTTACTGGCAAAGGAGAGAGAGAGTGGTGCATATCTTGGGAGAGGACTTTCTATTTTAGCATAAGATCTCTTGGCATTGTATTGGTTATTTATATTAAGGAAGTTTTGCTGGGTTTTCTTCCCCTAGAGGGTTTCCCAGGATAAATGTTGTGTCTCTTGTGAATGTGTATTTCTCAGTGATCTTGTTCTTATGTTGCTATTATCTATTGAAATGCAAAAAACTATAATAATGGCATAAACATTAACATGGTATCAGAGCCAACCTAAAGGAAACATATTTCGCAAGAGAAAAATGTCACTATTGCAGTACCTGCAAATTAGGGTTTTTCAAAAGTGAAGCTTTTTAGCTCCAAAACCACCTATAAAGTTGCGCTCTCCCCCAAGGATCATTTTGGCACTTAGAGCACACCTTTTCAGTGGCTAGATCTCCCAGAAAGTGAAACCCTAGTTTCACAAAGTACCAGAAAACCAAAAAACCAGAGTACCAGAAGTACCAGAAGTACTAGAGTACCAGAAGTACCAAAAAACCAGAAGCACTAGTCCAAAAATCCGCAGATCAAGTTTGAGGGGGTAAAAGTTGGATTTTCGAAATTTTGACTGCACCAGCTAACTCGCCTCAGCTCAACGCATCTATCCCTTAGATCAAAATTTCAAAATTCAAAGTTTGAAAATTAAGGTTTCCTCATAAAACCCTAAGTTGTAGTTGCAGCTACAGTCTCAGAACCAGCTGCAATTGCAGTACCGGTTACAGTTGCAGCCGTAGAACCAGTTGCAATCACCCTTGAAATTTTCTCAAGAGTTGGCAATGATTATCGCTGCTACCAGATAGAGCCACTACCTGCAAATGCTATCAGAGGTATGTACTATCAGAGGTATGTACTTACATATTTTTAATGGTTAAACCCTAAAGAGTATTTGCAGGAGAAGGGATCTCTTTCCATAGATCCAAAAAGATCTCAAGATCCAACACATTCAGAGGAATGATGCAACCCAGGTGTGATTATTCTGATATACATCTATTTGTCATGACATTATCAGTGTTGCATGTTGAAGCTATGATCAAATTATTAGAAGAATTGAAAGTTGATCATAGAGCTTATCCTCTAACCTAACCTTTTGTC
>JASDQU010195163.1:20819-33742 GCA_032191745.1 Picea mariana | reverse complement strand
TCTTGAAGTAGAGCCCATTTCTAGGCTCCACCAAAGCATTCCCTTCAAAATCATCCAAATGATAAGCGCCCTTTTTTAATACCTCTTTTATGATGAAGGGTCTGAACCACATGGGTTTAAACTTTCCTACTCCCAGGGGGTCCTTGTCTTGGTCATAGACCAGGACAAGGTCACCCTCAGAGAAAATCCGAGGATGAACGGACCTATCATATTGACACTTGACCTTATGTTTGTGAGCCTCGTTGGCCAGAGCTGCATTGTGACGCTGCTCATTGAGCTGCTCAAGGTGTACTAACCGTTCTCCAAGCGGAGAAGTGTCTGGAAATAATTGAACTGCCAATTTTAGAGATGGGATCTAACATTCGATGGACAAGACTGCCTCCAACCCATAAACAAGTTGAAAAGGTGAGAAACCGGTTGTAGTCTTAACCGATGTTCAGTAATCCCATAATGTCGAGTATAACATCAAATGCCAATTTGACTTGGCTGAGTTGATAGTTCGCTATAGAATAGTCTTAAGAGTTTTGTTTACAGCTTCCACCTATCCATTGGCTTGGGGGTAGTAAGGTGATGAATGCTCCTGCCGTAACCCAAGATTTGATGTTAATTCGGTCATCATTTGGTTTTGAAAGTGACTGCCATGGTCAGTGACAATCTCTCTCAGGACGCCAAACCTTGCTATGATCTGGTTGAATAAGAAGAGAGTTGCAGTATCTCCACCATCTTTAAATGTTGGCATAGCTTCGACCCACTTAGTGAAGTAGTCAACAGCTACAATGATATAGCGGTGCCCCCTTGCTGACGGGGGGTTGCATGTAGTGTAATCAATCCCCCACTTAGTGAAGGGACCAAATGTGATGATAGGAAACATAGGAGCGGGATGTGCCCTCATCTTCCGAGAGAAGATTTGGCACGGATGGCACTTCTTGACTGATTTGATACAATCTTTGATAAGTGTCAGCCAGAAGTAACCTGCTCGTAGAATCTTCTAGGTTGTTTCCAACCCAGATAAATGACTGCCACAAGCTCCAGTATGGAAATCGTTGAGCATGATGATGGCCTCCTCATGAGTGAGACATCGATGTAAGATGCAGTCTACACCACTCCGATACAAATTATCATCGAGTATGAGATAATTCTTAGCCTGATGGCGTATCCGTCGACGCTCATCACGAGAAGTAGAGGTGGGGAATTTCAAAGTCTGGATATAGATAAGTATATCTTCGTACCAGGGGTCTGAAGATGCAATCAAAAACATATCTCCCTAGATAGGCGATTCCTTAGGCACAACGTCACCTAACTCAACTGGAAGTTCTGAAATAATCTCTGTGAAGACCAATGACTTCTTGGACTTTGCTGAAATGAATTCTAAGTCAAATTCTTGGAGGATAATTGTCCATCTACTGATTTTTCCACCTATAACTCATCATGTCAACATGTACTCAAATGGATTCACGACAGCAATGACGGTGGTCTTGCAAAACAGAACATAATGACGAAACCATTGAACAGCATGAACTGCCGCCAACGCAAGTTTTTCGATATGAGAATAATTGAGTTATGGTCCTATGAGGCCTCGGCTCAGGTAATAGATCACGTATTTCGAGAATGAATCGTCTTCCTAAACTAAAACCATGCCAATGGTTGACTCTGCAGCAGCCAAATATAATAAGAAATCTTTGTTACAGTTAGGTGGTTGTAGCAGAGGTGCAGTTGTGAGGGCATGTTTTAATGCGTCGAAAGAGCATTGAGCGGCTTCGTCCTAGAAAAAGGGAACGTCCTTCTTTAGCAAACACATAAAGCTCTTGGTGATTTCGACATAGTTGGTGATGAAGCATCATAAGAAGTTCGCCTTTCCTTGTAGACTCTAAATTTGTAGGATGGTGCGTGGGGGGGAAACTGGATTATTGCCTCCATCTTAAGAGGATCGACCATGATCCCTGTTGTTGATACAATGAAACCTAACAAACGTCCTGACATTACGCAGAAGTTTCACTTGTTTGGATTCAAGAAAATCCTAAAGTAGCAACAATGTTCAAAGATTAGTCTAAGATGTGTGGGATGATCCGTTCACTTGCGAGAGAGGGGTGCTAAATCATCTAGATAGGCCTTGACTATATGCTTTAGGTCATGAAAATAAAAATACATGGACCACTGGAAAGTGGCTCCAACATTTTTAAGGCCAAAAGGCATCTTACGATATGTGAATGTACTCCACAGACAAATGAATGTCGTCTTGTGTTGGTCTTCAGGTTTGATTTGTATTTGATTATATCCCAAAAAACCATCCATGAATGAAAAGGCTTCACAATCGGCACATTCATCAATGATTTGGTCAATGAATGGTGTTGGAAAATTATCTTTGGTACATGCACAGGATTTGACACCCATTGAGTCAAATGGATAGGATAAATAAAACCTGCCTTTAGCAATTTCTCAACCTCAATCTTGATGGCTACTACTTTCTTGGGATTGAATGAACGAAGTTTTTGCAAACAGGCTTGGCATCACGATACGTTGTGATTTCATGTTCAACTATTTTCAGATTGATACCTAGCATTTCCTCATAAGACCAGGCAAAACCATCATGGAATTATTTGAAAAGATCCATGTAAATTTGAATCTCTTCGGGGGAGAAATCCAAGGCGCCAGGGTTTCGAGAGATGTTGATGGGTATAGTTTCAGTGATAGTCACCATATTACCCTCAGCATAAATTTCCTTCATAGCTAAGAGATTAATAGGACATGGTTGATCTCCCGTCATGGTAACGGTGAATTCTCTTGCTTCGATTCGGCTTAACTCTGGGAGAAAATATGATCTGTGATGAAGATATTCCCAAGGTTTGTCCAGACTAGTCATTGCTTTGATTACTGCTTCGTTAGAAGGCAAGACTAAGTCTAACGAATCGACGTTAGAGAGAGAACCCTGAGCCCAAATAGGCTCTAGAAATGGATCTAAATCTTGTGCAGGAGTCAGATCAGGGTTAGCTGAAGATTGTTGGACTAAAGAGTACAGTACCTCAGTGGTAGACAAGGGCATGGACATGCCTGAGTGTCCTGTCTCATCCATCGTGGTTGATGGGGAAGGAAGAATCCAAGGATCCTCAAAGTAAGTTGTGTGGAACGACGAAACTTGAAAAATATCAACCTTATGGTGATTAGATACAAATTTGATATCATCGTGAGGAGGTGGGAAATCGAAAGTACCCATCAATGATGGGCACAAACCAACTCCTACGTTAATGACACCTAGTTGAGGATTATCAATCATCGGGACCGTGAATGCCCCCAAAGCTAGGTCAGGTCTAGAGAAAGACAATTGATTGATCATCACTATCCAGCCCTCGTGTGGAAACAACAATACTCAGAAAACTGCAGCAACCACAACTTGCATAGCATAAGTCCAACTCTTTCCTAACAAGAGATTATAGTCGATGGGAGCATCGACTACCTCTACTTCGACACACACAATTTTCCCTCCTAACTGCACAGGGAAAGAAGGAATGATGCCATGTGGTCGGAATGAACGATCATCGAAAGCAGTGAGGAGAGTAGGTGATGGAGACAAAACAGGTTGTCCGATGGCCTTCTAGCATGATAACGACATAACGCATGTCGAGGTGCCCTCGTCGACCACCGTGTGGAAGATATTCCGAGTAAAAGTTTTCATGGGATGAGCCACTACTATCTGAAACACTATGTGGTAAGGTAGACAAGTTTTTAATTCAGTTGTATCTAACATGATGGTGCCCAAATTACAAGTCTCAGTAGAGACCAAAGCGGTTAACAAGGCTTTCCTCTAAGTAGGGCATCTTTGGAGGACCTCCAAAGCAGACATCGCACAAGGGGTTTGTGATAAATCCTCCACCACAGAGTAATTTTGGGCGGCCCTTGCATTTGGGTTGTGAGAAGACTTTTTAAATGCACCCTTTGGAATGCGTGTCATCGTTTCTCCCAATGTCTTCTCGATCTGTAGAGGAAGAGATGGGAGATCAGCTTCTTTACCCTTCTCAGAAGCACTTGGTTTATTATAGTCGTGCGCTCTAGTTGATATGAAAGCATCACCCCTAACCATATATATGTTTGTGGATGAGGGATTGTTTGGAGGTAGGCAGGTTTCTTGGCTACCACCTTCTGTGCTTGTAGAGGCTTGAGTGAGATTTTTCCCATGTTTAAATGTATTAGTCAACACTGCCTGCTGTTGTTGTGTGATGAACTTTTGGGCCTCTGCAAGTCGAGGACAAATATGGGTCAGGTGGTCTTCCACGCACAAGTTGCATGGATACCTCACCTTCCATTTTTCTATGTTGTCCCCGCCAGCATTATCAGTGGGTTTTTTATCCCCCTTACCCTTCTTTCATTGTTTTTTCTTCTCTTCAGGCTGCTGGGTGGCCTTTAGGTTAGTCGACTGCACAGAGTGTACTTCTAATGTTTGGGTAGGGGGAGCAGCCAAAGAAGTAGTTTGGATGGCCGTTGTGTGTTGTATGGATAATTGTTGCAACTGTTTTGTCAATTGCTTAGTTGTCTTAGTTTGTGCTAAACCAACAATACCATCAGCATGTGGTCCAACTCTCTATCTAGTTTTATCCAGTATCGAATGTGGCGCATCTGGCAAGATGTTGTATAATAAATCAAACTGAGAATAGATGAGCTCAAACTGTTGAGCCATCATGATGGCATACTCTTCGGAGAAAACTCCGGATGTTGCGACGTATTTGGATAACTGTGGGACCAAAGACTTAAGGAACCACTCAAGCAGGAATGCTAGTGGGACTAGTACTTTGATTAGACTCTTTCGGCGTCTCCACTCTCAGATATGATTAGAGATATGGTTCGATGTTGTCTGTTCGAAATTGGCGAGTAGCTCTGTGCCAGCATCGTATCTCATAGGTAACTAGAAATGGTTAAGGAAGGCCATCGCCAGTTCACCAAAAGAAGAGTATCTTGAGCAATCGAGCTCGATGTACCATTTCGTGGCACTCCCAATAAGAGTACGTTGAAACAATTGAAACTTTACAGAGTCATATTTCAATGAGTTAGATGAGCACCAAAGATGAAAGGTAGTCACATGATCACCTGGATATTCATTAGGCTTGGCCTCGAACTTTGGAATGTCCGAAGGCAACTTCGTCGGCATAGGAGGCCAATGTGGATCATGACAAATAGGATCATTTAATAACCTTGTCAAATATGGCAAGTGTAAAGTTGCCAGGAATGATAGTTTGGGTTGTTGCTGATAATCTGGGAAAAAGAGTCCTGGAGTTTGACTGGCACCAAGTTGCCAGGAAAATTTTGGCTACTGGCCCGAATTCTAGTAGAAACCATGGCTCTGACCAGCATAAGGATTTTGCATCTGTGGAGACATCACCAGCTGATTTCTCAAAAAGGACATAGAGTGTTGGGCATGCATTGTATTCATAGGACTTTGGGAAGGATTACCCCATGTCGATCCTGCGGGGAGAGGCATAGTAGTCTGTTCGGGGTTCCACTGATTGTTGAAAGAATTACCCCAGAACGACATTCTAGAGGAGGGAACAGATCCTTGTTCTGAATTCCAAGGTCCTGCTATGTGTGCCCCCTGTGCAAGAATAGTACCCTGCGTAGGAGTATATTGTCCAAAAATGGGGTTGCCCCCAGATGGGAAAGCGGTTGATGAGAAAGTTTTGTTACCAAACGTTTCATTCCAAGAAAATGGTGTTGAACCTACTGGCATACTGTGCGAAGGGGGTCCCTGACTCCCTGCTCCAAATAAACTAGTGTGTGTAGGCTGCCCGGTGGACTACTGATGCAGACCACCAAGCGAAAGGGACGAAGGATGGATATGACCTCATGTGTAAGGAAAAGAGTTAAAAGGGACAGGAGTGCCCCCAAGGTGACCTTGCAGAGGAGCGATAGAGCTCCCTACCCCTAGACCCAAAGTCTGTAAAGTGGGGTAGGTTAGTACAAGACTTGTTCCCGAACTAGGCATACCATATGAAAACGGAGGGCCTGTTGCACTAGGTGTGAAGGGGGTTGTGGCTACCACCATAGACGGGTTCGGTCCACTGTGCAACATAGTTGCGGCTGAGACCATGGTGGATCAGACCGACGATGGTAAGTTAGGAGATGAATCTTCTGTGGTGGCAACTGTGATGGGAATCGACGAATTCCCAGAAGGAGTAACAACATTTGTTTCCATTGTTGTGTGAGGCACTATCCGGCGTTTGTGAAATTGGATTGGTACAATAAATGGTGCCAAGATATCAATGGTTGGGGCTTCAACTGAGCCAATATCGGTGGTTGATTCCTCTAGGAGTTGTTCAGGCACAAAGGTTTGTAACCCGGTCACTTCAAAAGACCCTTGTTGGTCTAGCTTCTGCCTTAATGGTGGCAGGGGTGGCTCCAGTGTAACGGGCGGCAGGCCAAGAAGCCTTCATGACCGATGGAGCTCAGGATACTCCATTGTGTGAGGATATCCAAGACACACTAAGGTATTCTAAACTTTCAAAAGTAACACACACTAAAAAAGAATCCCCTAAGAGATAAGACAAGCAATCGCTAAACTATTTGGAAGAAAAGTTACAACAACCAACACTAGAGCAACTTACTGGTGCAAGTGCAACTCGAACACGAAAGCACCCTCCAGGAATAATCTGCAAAGCATGGCCCAATTTCTGTCCTGGGTACCACGGTATACCCCTACAGTCACCTGTGTATGTCCCTAAAATGTTGGCAACTAGGTTGCCAGCACGTAAACAATCACCAGGCGAGTACAGTCGAAAGTCGGGTAGACCACAATGAGCAGGGTATCGAGCTTGAAACTTGTCAAGGGTATCGAGAGAAAATGGTCCAAAATACAATTGAGGACCTCAAATAGATTCAAGACCCATGAAGCACCATGGCAAATGCAAACGACGGAATCCCAAAACAAGCCCTCTATATGTGTTCTCCACTACGATTGGTCCGGCTTTGGAGGGGTTATCTCCGCTACCTTTCCACACGCGACCTCGTGTTTATCCCATGTGTTAGAGGGGGGTCCCAGCTAACTTACACAAAATTGGACTTAGACACTCCCTCTCTCAGACTCCAGTGTTTGGTTTTGAATGGCCTTGAAGAGTTTCCACTCCAACCTAATCCAAGGCCCTAATCCTGAACTAGTTTGTGAACCCTACAAACATAAAAGTCTAGTAGATTTTAAAATTAGCATTGCTTTTAAGGATTTGTATTACATCAAGGGGTATGAGGGTGAAACTGATGATGTGTAAAAGATGAAAGCAATAAATGAATGAAAAAGCTGGAAACAAAAACTTTTACGAAATGCAAAATTTCAACAAATTTTCACAAAGAAAGATTTTTTATTTTTCTAAGATTTTGGACAAAAAACTCAAAAGAATTTCGCTCAACTACGAGCTACTTATGATCTAAGTGAACAGAAAAAACTTACAAAATAAAAGACTTTTCCCTAGCTAATGATGTCGAAACACACTCTTCAACCAANTTTATGTGCTAGTAAAGAAAGAAAGGGAAAATATCGACAAGCAAAAAGCCAAGAAAATTTTTTTTGGCTTAAAGCGCAGATAGCAAAGAATCAGATCAAAGAATCACACAAAGGCAATTGAAAAAAAAATGACTCTCACGCTTGTCTAAAAGCCATAAAACAATTTATTTATTTTTTTCTATTTTTCTGTCAACTTTTAACTGAGAAAAAGCAGGCTAAGGGTAAGATGAAGCCTAAGCTACTGACTGTTCAAACATAGATTCAAACACCTGAGAGGAATACTTCTTATCAAAGGAGGGGATGATTGCCCCACCCTAAACAAAAAGTAGCCTGTACAAACACGCTACTGTCACTCAAACAGCATGCGTGCAAATGCATGCTGACCAGAGACAGAGAGCGTGTACACGTGAGCTGACCTTGTATAGGCTGTGTGTATATCTAAATTCTAAGAAAAAATATGAAAACAGGTAGTCCATACCAAGAAGAGGCCTCTGGTATTGATAACCAGGATCCCTTACAGGCTTGGATACTCTTTCTAACAGAAAAAAAAATAATGCCAGGAAAAACAATAAGGAAAAAAAAGAAATCTGAGATAGGACTGAAATCAAGCAAGACTCAGACAGGATTCTAGAAAACCCCCCTGAGAATGTGTGATTCCGACAGGGAAGAGGAGGATTGCCTCTAAGGTTCTCTGAACTCCTACACGCTATTTCTATCTCTACAGCTAGCGTTCACACGCGGGCTGTCAGAGGATAGGGCGAGGGTACACGCGTTCAGGACTTCTTCAGGCCACGTCTACTTCTATGTGTCCCGGAAAATATAGTCAAGCAAAAGTCAGGGAAAGATGGTATGGAAAACCAGACTCCCTTTTAGCTCAGACCTTATAGAAATAAAAGAAAAAGACAGGCAAATAAAAAACATAAAACCTAGTCTCTAAACTACCCAAAAACTAAAATAAATTCAGGAACCCTAAAGAGTATTCTCCCTAGTATGGTTGCCAATTTTGTTGTTGGGAAAAACACCCTACAGACTAGCAAATTAGGGTCTAACTTTGCATGCAGATTTGACCAAATAGAAACTACTTTATTACTTACATCCCAATATTTAAATCCCTTTTTCTCAGTAAATGCATGGAAAAGGACCACCTACCTTATTACCGGTGTTCGATGTAGATCCTCCGTCATGCTTGATTACTTGTTTGCACTGCTCCTTCCAAAGATGACCTACACTCAAGACAAACAACAACTATGCATGCATGCTACTTCTATACTCAAGGGTTAGAAATCAAACATAAACCAATCGAATCATAGACAGCTCATGAATTGGGATGGGAAAAGCATTCTTTTTATTACGTAAAGTGAATCAACTTACAAAAGCTGAGACCGGCCATCGCTCCTTGAACCTGATCCTGGTCTCCTCTTCTTCTGTCCTTCAACTGCTTTGCTTTAAATCTCCTTTGGCATGAGGAAAGGATAAAGGTTTGGGACAATGAAATATGTAAATGGGCAGAGTTTCTTCGCTATATTTTTTCCTCCTCCAAATGGTACCCCTACCCCTTCTTTTATAGACTAGAAGGAGCTAGGGTTTTGGACGAACCCTCAGCCATGCATGTCCGGGAGTTTCAGTTAACTAACCCATAGCTTTTTGGTCCATCAGCAACTTTCCTTTTTTCGTGCTTTGGTAGGTACACACAGGTTGTTGTGAGTCGGCCAGCGTGTACACACATGCAGTAATGGGTTAGGGCGCGTGGGCCTTTACACGAGGATTTTCAAAGAGTTGTTCAACAGATTTTTGGCAAAGAATGGATATGAGTTGGCCTGATGCCAGGTAAGCATGTGTGGTGAAATTTAGGGTTATAACACCACTGACATCATTCAGACTCTGACTTCTAGACAAAACCCTCCCACCTTAAAGACAGGAGTTTACATACCTATCATTCCTGAACCACCTGAAACCTCTTACACGTTTACGATACCCTTAGATCACTTTAAAAATACAACGTGCTATTATTTTCCTAGTTTAGAAACCTTATCAGCTGGTCCCATTTCAACCATCCCTCTTCACCAGGCCCATTCCACAAAGGTCCCAAACACTACGATTATTCCCGCCAGGAATACGATGGCCAACCAATCACCTATTGGCACACTACTTTTATCTAGTTAGATCCCATCACTTCCTCTTGGGTATAATTCTTTAAACACCTCTATTCCCAATCCTACCCCAGTTCCATCTGTAATTTCTGGAGTCTTCACTCTCCCTGGGCATAACGCTACTTTCGTTTCTATTCCAACATCATCCCAGTTCCTTTCCAGAGGGTCCCTTCCACCTATTATAGGAGGATTTGGACCCAATGGCTCTACCACCATTGGAATGTCTACATCGTTATTCACTTATGGTTACCAGATTCCCACTGGGGAGAAATATAACCCCGGGGGGCATGCTCAAGTTGGAGGTCAAACCTAAATTGGGGCATTATCCTTGCTCGGAGGACAACCCCCACTCAGAGGCTATAATCCAAAGTATGGGCACAACATCCCTAGATCACTGGCCCAGTATTGGAATCATCTTATTTAATTGAATCCACAATCGTCTGAGGGGAAACAACCTCAAGTTGGCTCTTTCATACCCCCTAGTTCGGGCCAGGCGTATCCCAGTTCTTCCAATACTATTTGGGGTTCGAATGTTCAATCTAATATTGCTTTTCAAGGGAACATCCCCAACCCTATGATTTACTTACCTCCACACACACGTCCAAATTTTCCAGGATCTTCACATCATATGAAAACTCCTTACAGTCACACTGGTTTACCGATGGGACTCCCTCCCCAAATTTACCAGTACCCTCATGTGAATAGACATCTTCCCTTTTTAGCCAGTTTGGACCTCCCTAATCTGTCTATAATTTTGAATGATCCTATCTCACACTCTCCCCACTAGCTCATTATACCAGCCAAATTACCATCTGACATTCCCAAGTTTGATGGCAAACTAGGAGAGGATCTGAACAATCATGTAATGGCTTTCCACCTTTGGTGTTCATCCAACTCTTTGATGGATGACTCCATTCAGTTACATCTTTTTCAACGAACTCTCACGGGTTCAGCCACGAAGTGGTATATAGAATTACCATGAGGCTTATTCACCAATTTCAATACCCTAGCTATGGCTTTCCTCACCCACTACTAGTTTCCAATCCATTATGAAACGAGAAATGAGATTTTGAGTTCTTTCAAGAAAAGTAAAGCCACTCATATCTCCGATCACATTCATGAGTGGAGACAAAGATGATATTTAATCAAACTCGATCTTCCTGATCAATTATTGGCATAATGGTTCACAAAATCCTTCGTGAATGACATATCTAAAGACATTTCCATGGGTGGAGTTGTCAYAGAAGAAYAGGMAATCAATTGTGCCCAGTACCTCGATCTCGTTTATTCACAAACGGGTACTCTTTATGATCTTCTCCTTGATGCACCTTGTCCTTCTACCACAACCACCTCAACAACCCCTACAGCTTCTCATGTCGCTGATGGTGTGATAGGTAATTTCCATGCTCAACCTCAATCTGCACAGGCCTCTCACACCACTCCCAAATCCCACGCTTCTAATGTTCAAACTGCTCTGATGCCCACCCCTCCCATTGGTAAAACTTCATAAGTGAATGTCGTTTAATCTAATCATATCGGTAAGAATAAATCTAAAAATGGGAAGGGTAGGAATAAGGAGGATAAAAATAACAACCCACAATCCGATAAGACCAAGGCACAACCTACTGATGATAAGGATAAATGTAAACCTCGCTATCCCTTCCTTATCTGTGTTGATGATCACTACACGAAGGACTTTCCAAGATGTGCTGAGGTCACAAAGTTCCTTCAAGGGACCCCAAAACCTCCTACACCTGCCATCTTGTCTCAGTCATTCCCTTCTCAACAACAGGTTCAATTGGTCATCCATGATCAACCATCTTCCTCCACTAACTCCTACGTACTTATGTGTAACAGAGATTCAAAGTAGAATGACATCACTGTTGCACCTCTTTTGACACCTAAATGAGAAAAATAGAGGTGCTTACAAGATTAGTTTGGTTAGCTAAGAAAGACAACAGTAAAGTAAAGGGTTAGAAGAATAAACATAAAATACTAAGCTAAGAATTAAACTAGGAAAGGAAAAAATAATTAACTATTGTGCATAAAGACATAAGAACAAGAAACAAACAAGACTCATGTCACCAATGGAAAGGATTGTATTAGTGAAAAGAAAACACCAAAGAGAAAGGGGACTTTGGGTCCCTTCTTCCTCCAAGGGAGGGCTCTTGGACCCCCAAGATTGAGCTCTTCTTACAACTTGAAAACCTGAAAGAAATGGTGAAAGAATCCCAAGCTAACCCACTCAAAAGGTGATGTGGATTGCCCAAATGGAATGGTGCTAGTATGCCCTTGATGAGAAAAGATGTTTCCCCAAGAGAATAGCAGCAACATAACCTTGCAAATGAATTCCTTGAAAATATAGTGCACCCATGGCCTCCTTTTATAGAATAGATTTGAGGCATTATGCAACCAGTTCTTAGTGTGAACAAGGGGCCCTTTAGGGCACTCTTAGGTCTTTGACCAGCCCCCCACTTGGATTCAGCTTGGATTTGAGGGTCAAATCGACTTGGGAGTTGAACCAAAAGTGGGTGAGGGGTTGACAAGAACCATAAATGCGTCATTCATGAAGTGCACGACTTTTACTGTAAATAGTCGTGCATGTGCGTGGGTTTTCCTATATAAAGTAGCGCATCTTGAGCATGTGTGTGTGATTCCTTTGGTGAATTTGGGAACTTCAATTTTTTGACCCAATTGTATAGTTTATTGCCTCTTGGACATGCATTTTTGAAGCTATGGGTGAACTAATAGGTGTCTGGAGATGTTGGATTCTTGTAACCATTTGCGGATGAAATTTCAGTGATAACATATGCCCCCTAATGGATGAGGTTAGGAGCATACATATAGCTGAAATTCATCAATGTTTCTTCTACTGAGAGTATCATTGTAAGAGAGAGCGATAATGAGAGTATCAAGAGTGACTCATTGGAGGGAAAGGGGAACCTGAAGAACCCAACCTTTCGTAAGGTGTAAAAATAAATTGTGTACACACAAGGCGGGCATGCCCCATGATTGTGATATGTAACTCAAAAATGTGTAATAAAGTAACTAAAACTGTGTGTTGGTGTAGATCACTGCAGCACCCTCCAAGGCGGTTTGATAATGACAGAGGAAAATTATGATGGTGAACAAACTTTGAAAAAAGGTAAGGACACCTATGAGATGTGTCGATGATACTCAGGCATTGATAGCCTATCAAATTTCAGAGGTCTTCGACATATATGAAAATAAACTGCAATAGTCGCAAAGTAATACCCACCACAACATGAGAAAGAGTTGAAGTCGAATGTCATGGG
>JASDQU010195160.1:1607-15463 GCA_032191745.1 Picea mariana | reverse complement strand
TCGAGTACCGAAATCGTTTTCTTACATTACCTAAATATGAAAAAGCCAAATCTGAAACGATCGAGTACCCAAATATCAAAATGAAAAACCTGGCAGGATCGAATACCCAATTTTGAAAATGTTGAATCTCATTGATACTCAAATCTGAAACGTTCAAATATGAATATATATGGTTATATGCGCAATACCTCTCCAATGGAGATGGGATCGGTTTGTCCCTCAAGATCAGGACTCTGCTCTTGGGAACTCATGTTGTTTGTTGATAATTCGTTTATTTAAACACTGGAAACATACATAATCATTATTGAAAAACGAGAATTAACCAACATATATAATATGAAGTCATGGACAAATCACTAAAATTTAAAGTGATTTTAGTGAGGCAGGGACTAATAAGGGAATAAGGGTTGATGTTTAAAAATAATATAACGAATATGACACAAGTGCTTTTTTCTTATGAAAATTCTAAAATTCTTTCCAAATTTTAGTGGAAGTCAATTTTGATTTGATTACTAAACTTTTAGGGAATATATATATATATATACTTTGTTTTAGTTAAAATTTTCTAATAATATTATAAAAATTTAAAAAAAAAGAATATGAATTTTTTATAAGATTTTTTATATATATTTTGAGTAGGTTTAATGGTGAAGAACATGTGTTTCTTCCTAAGAGGTCACAAGTTCAAATCAAGAGGGGGGTAGGGTATGCATACCTTCGTAGACTTTAGCAGTCAAATCAAGAGGGGGGTAGGGTATACATACCTATGTAGACTTTAGCAGTCAAATCGATGCGTGAAGAGGGTCCCTTATCCCACAAACAAAGGGGTCTCATACACCAATTTGGTGTATGGCTTGGCCATGACCTTAAAATTAGATTACTATTACTATTCTATAAAAATATTATATGGTTTAGGTATTTGTGTAAGCGAGGGACCAAAATCGCTTAGCTTTATCATGTCATGTCATTGGAAACATGTGTATTGGTGATAAATTCTATGACAATTAAGTTAGCAATTAATAATGATAACATTTATTATTAGCTAATATTCATAAATGTGGGTTAATTTATCACCTTTATTTTAAAAAGCCATATTATCCTATGGTTTTTGGAACACAAATATGGTATTTATGTACCACCATTTTTTTTAACACGTTTGGCTTTAGAAAGTTTTGGGATAGAATAATGGTCATTAAAAAATATCAATGGAGACTTATAAATAAATTCATTGAATGTTATTCCCGATGGGGAACATTATTATGAATCTTTTTAATTCCTTATTAAATTGAAGAGGTCAAGGTTGAGGGAATCTCAAATATCAGAAGAGACAAATATTGGTGATAAGCAAAGCCTTCCATCAAATCTACACGTGTGATTGACAATTTTAGTGAATACAAGGCCTGCTATAGGACTTCATGTGCCACATTTTTCTTTCCAGCCTAAGCTATGCTATTACATATTCTTTCTTTGCAATAATTAACGATTTTGTGGATTTTTAGAATTTATGAATTATGAATGCGGGTTGTAATTCACATCAAATCTTGTTGTTGTGATTTGGTATAATTGTAGGATTTGGTCGACATGATGAAATATCACAAGAGTGGGCATAATTTTAAGGAGATGGGTCCTCTCAAGATTTCATTGTCTATTGATGACCTATGAAACATCACCATTTGTTCCTACTCTGCAACATATTACACCCAACCACATGTCATTCATAAGAAGCATCCGCCACATGTTTCCCACCTCCGGACTCAAGCATCACCTTTGACCCATCACCAATCACTCGCTCACTACACTCTTGTGCAACACCCTTTGTATGGAACTACCTCAATGTCTTGAAGCTTCATTCGATTGTTCGTGGAGCCATGTTGTACTATGCTAGGATAGATCCATGCCCTTGTGTGGCTTGTCCCTATACTAGGAATGATAACATTCTATTTCACCATCAGAAATTGATTCACAAAATAGAACTTGAACTTATAAAGTGACCTCACAACCAAATTAGATGGATATGACTAGTATACTATTGGATTCCTAAAATATTGGTCATCAATTCGACTAATGATTCAACGACTATGGGGAGATTTGACCTAGAACAAACCCATTACAATTTGGTATGGTCAATCCGGTAACCCAATTCTGCAGACCCAATCTTATTTACATAGAATCCATGTAAAGTCAACAATTATCATCTTGTTTTGATCTTCTAAATCAATTTGGGTTCTCTTGATATTCCAATGTGATGCTACAATGTTCATAATGTTGTGAAAAGCTTCGATTTCAATGACATGAAAGTCATGCATGTGTCTAGAGTTCATGGGTTCCTTTTTCGTTCTTATACCCTCATCATTTCCTTTTACAGAAAGTTGCATTCGAATTGGTCACAACACTAGATCAATTAGGCTCCATGCCATGAAGTAGACCAATGTTCAAAGCCCTATTAAATATGTAATAGCTTACAAATACCTCATTTTTGAAATATAGAACTCGACTTCCATTCCTCTCTTCCTAATGGTGCAAAATCTATAAATAACATGCGTTTTGTAATTGATTTCCATCTCCAACTATTTATTGATTCACATAGCTGGAAACTAGGAGTTTAAAAGAGTAGGGACTTAATGATCCACATGAATAATGAAGCTAAAGAAAACCTGAGATTTCATTCAATGGGAAACTAGGAAGAATGATTTCTCAAATCAATACCATTTATCTGCCACTTGAATACGACTGCCTACCCTATCCGTTTATTTAGTTGGTGGATATTACTTTGAATCTTTAATGCTCTATGGCTATACCTATTATGCATAAAAGACTGACATGACTTGACTTTCATGTCTTGGTCAAGCTATGAGGAAATTGGTGGGATTGTATGAGGGGTGGGGGGGGAGAGAATATCTCGTTGGACCTAACATATGCTACAATCCCCATGTTTGAATGGAAATATTTTACAATGGCCAACAACTCTTGAGATTTATAAACACCGTGGAAGAATTTGCAGAGATCGAGATTGATGTTGATGGTGAAGATACGATGAACTAGAATGGGAAAAGAGAACTAGAATGAGAAAAGAGAGAAACTCGCTCAAAACATTGAGGGTCACATGATGATTATTTAGTTTAAGCATAACCAAATTCCCAATGGACTAGTCCCTTTGGAGAAGTTATTCGATAGTAATGATGTGGTAGTCAAGCCTTCCCTTCAATGGAAACTGATGGAAGCAAATGATTCTAATTTGGGTAGCCACGATGATCTAAGAATTGTGAAGATATCCACCTTATCTCCAACGAAGAAGGAATACACTCAATCTTTTTAGGAATAGAAGGATGTCTTTGCATGGAAGTATGAAGAGGCATTCTTTTAAGGGGATTGTTCCTCTCAAGCTTTTGTCGTCTATCGATGATCTATGAAACATCACCAGTTTTTCATACTCTACAATATATTATACCCTACCACATGTCATCCGCAAGAAGCATATACCACATGTTTCCCACCTTCGATCTCTCACATCTCCTTTGGCTCATCGTCAACCACCGACCTGCTGCACTCCCTTGTGTGATGCTCGTCATCTGAAACAATGTTGTCAACAACATGGTTCAACAAATGATCGAATGAATCTTCGTGACGTCATGGTAGTTGAGGAGAACGTCCAGGCTCAGGATGTGCTGAGCGAGTTTGAGCCTGAGACTGAGGAGCGAAGACACCAACATGGATGCATTATTGAAAACCAATATGGTGATGATTTTTTCGGGATTTACATCGTCTTCCACCTTCGGCCACATGATATTCTCATTGAATACAATAAATTGTGGATACCCAACTAGTATGCTCATGATGTTGTGTGCATTATAGGTAAATGAAAGCAAGCTTAGAATGAAAGCTGCAAAATGCACTAGTAGAGGTCCCTTCATATTGCCCGTGATGGGATTCTTTTTTTTTCCCAAGAGAAATTAGCTCAATTTTATATAGAGTATAAAATCATTTACAATCTCTGAACCCAGACAATCAGTCCAAAATGAATTGATAATCCAATCAGATCGGGAATAGTCAAATAAAAGGAGAAGTTCTGCCCGGAAGCAATGAATGAACAGTCTTCAATCCAAGTCGACAAGATGTACAGAGAGATCTGTATCCGTCCCAAAGAAGAGAATGCGATCCCAACAGGAGTCTCCATCCACCATCCTCCTGCCATCGACGAAAGGAGACCTGGAGAAGAGATAGCAATGTCCGTCCCCACGACCACACTTGATGACAGAAACGCAGAGAACATCCAACCAGTGATCATCCAAGTCAAAACGATGTCCCCACAGCCAAAACAACTGCCACCATCCCCAGGACAACATCAGGAACAAGTGGAAAACTAGGCACACAATGCAAGTCAGTGCTGAGAGCTAGGTTAAATTTCAAAGAGATTGAGATAGGAGGTCGGGCTCTCCTGGCCTCCGTCACAGTGAAAAATGTAGAGTCTGCCCACCACATGACTGAGAGCTCTCTTAGAGAGAGCATCCGCCTCCAAATTGTATGATCTGGGGAGATGGCAGAAGGTGATGTCCGAGAAGGAGCGAGCCATCAATTGAGATTTGTTTTTCCAACCTTCCACATGGCTTGAAGGGAGGTCACACTTGCGATTAATCCAGTCAATGATGACTTTGGAGTCGCCTATGACCTGAAAGTGATCTAGGGACCAATTGGAAGCTAGCAGAAGAGTCGCCCAAAGACCTAGCAACTCGGCCTTTGTATTTGAACCCCTTCCACAACAAACATACCACTTTGTCGTCCGCTCCGGGTGCGTCTTGAAAATGCCTCCCGCACCACAACATAAGCCTGAAGATTTGGTCGTTCCGTCAAAAAACACCACAGTGTGGCCTGTCGGCATGAAGGAATCAACCTCTTTGTAAAGGATAGGCTTGACAGAGGACTGCTGCCAGTGGAAAGAGGAAAGAGTTTTGTAGCAGACGGCCCGATAGGAAGGGGAAGCGTCCTCAAAGAGTGACTTATTTCGCTCTATCCAAAGATGCCAGCTGACATATACTGCCAGTGAAGGAGGTGCAGCCATGGCAAAGGTCCAGGAGGCGAAGCACTCCGTAAATGTGGCACCAGTCCAATGAAAAGGAAGAGATAAACGTTGCAAGATGTGCAGCCAAACATTTTGGGCAAAAGTACAATGTATAAATAAGTGGTGGATATTCTCCGTGGCTACTCTGCAAAGAACACAAATCCTAGGACCTTGTCTGCCTTTTCTTTGAAGGTTCTCCCAGGTGAGGATTTTATCGCTAGCCCCGAGCCAAAGAAATAGTTTGAATTTTAAAGGGAGCTGCCAGGACCAAATCCGAGTGAGCCATAATGGATGGACATCAGTCTCCCTGTCCGGATGGAGAGCTGCATAAACATTCTTTGCTGTAACAAATCCAGAACCATCGCCCCCTACCCAGGTGAGAGTATCACGGGCTGCTGTGAGAGAAAGGCCAGATCATTTGAGAGCAGCCGTGAAGGTGTCGAGTTCCAATGCTGAGGGTCCGCCGAGGGCCAAATCACTGCTATAAAGCCAGCGATCAGGGAGGGGAAAGGCATCAGTCTCTATCTTTAACTGAGCAAGAGAAAAAATGTTAAGAGACATCAAAATAGACCTGAGCTGCAAGGAAAGTATCGAAAGGTCATCAAGGCCGATGAGTTTGTCCCTACCCAAATTTATTTCTTTACCCGAACCCGGACTCCAGCGGAGCCAGTGCAGGATCACCTGTGAAGATGATACCAATCCCTTCTAGAAAGGTGATGCCCAGCTCTGAGAAAGTTGTGTTTGTCGAAGCCAAAGGGAGAGAGGTTTGGAACCTAGATATTTAGCCTTGATAACCCGATGCCAAAAGTTATCAATGGAAATCGCTCTCCAGAATGAGCAAGCCAGTAGCGCCTTGTTGAAAATGAAGAGATTCTTTAATCCCCATCCACCTTCCCGCTTTGGCCTAGTGAGAGCCTGCCACTTGCAAAGGTGGAAACGCCGATTTCCTGCATAGTCGCTCAATAGAAAATTAAAAGAAAGTTTGCGGAGCAAAGTAAGAATTTTAGCAGGAATCCTTTCCAATAACATCCAGTAGACAGCCAGACTTTGCAATACCGAGTTAACCAGGATGAGTCGTCCCCCGAGGGACAACGATTTGTAGAACCAGAGACCTATTTTCCGTTCAAATGTGGACACCAGCCAAGTCCAGTCGGTGGCCGTGGAAGCTCCCAATTTGAGATTGTAACCCAGATACCTGAAGCCCAAGGAAAGATCCAAAAAGGAGCATGGGAAGGATCCTTGTAGAGAAGATAATTCGGTCTCTGATAGTCCCCAAAAATGGACTGTAGTCTTTATGGGATTGATGGACAGCCTGGAAGCAGTGCAGAAGTGCTGTAAGATGTCCAATAGAGCTGTCCATTCCGATACATCAGCTTTGGAAAACAAAAGGATATCGTCCACAAACATAAGGTGGACAATCTTGAGGAAATTTGAGATCTTGATACCAGTAATGCGATGCTCGGCAACATTTTTTGAGAGGAGAAGACTCAGCCCTTCCAAAACAAGGATAAAAAGGTATGGGGACAGGGGACATCCCTGTCGAAGCCCCCTTTCACTTTTGAAGAATCGGGAAGCTTCCCCATTAATCAAAACCAAGAGGTTAGCACTTGTGACGCAGGACATTATCCAGTTCGTAAAATGAATCCCAAGACCAACCGAGAGAAGGATGAGTCTAAGAAGATCCCAGTCGATACTGTCAAATGCCTTTTTGAGATCGATTTTCATGACCAGTGCCTTTTGTTTTTTCTGAGAAATGCTATGTAAGCACTCATGAGACACACCAATGGCATCATGGATCCTTCGTCCCTTAAGAAAACCGTGTTGTTCAGGCGAGAGATTCCTTTCCAGGACATGCTTTAATCGAGTGGAGATGACTTTAGAAATGAGCTTGTAAACCAAGTTACAAAGGGAAATCGGTCTGAAATCATTGAAGGAAGAGGGGTGATCTTTTTTTGGGATTAAAACCAGAAAAGTGGAGTTGAGACTGCTGGAGATTTTACCTTTCTTACGCGCATCCTCAACCATCGAAAGTAGATCCGGTCCAACAAGATCGAAAAAATGTAAGAAAAATTCGGTTGTCCATCCGTCGGGGCCCGGACTTTTTTCTTTTTTGAGGATAGAAAGAATTTTCTTAATCTCTAACATGGTGACCGGCTTGTAAAGATCCGCGGCTTCAGATGCAGAAACGTAACTTGTGAAAAGACTGGCTGTTGAAATTTGCGCCGGCAAGTTGGACTCTCGGTTGGATTTGTAGAGTTGTTCAAAGTGAGTGGCCACTACATGTTTGAGCGCCTCCTGTCCGCGTATGGTCCCCTCAGTGTCATGTTCCATCGACCAGATAAGCTTTTTATTTCTGTTGAGATTTGCCACTTTGTGGAAAAACTTGGTGTTAGAATCACCCCATTTAAGCCAGGTCGCCCGACTTCTAAGCCGCCAGCGTTTTTCATCTTCCAGTATAATGGAATTCCTATGGTGCTCCAAAGCTTTAAGGGAGGTCTCGTCTTCCGGAGACAGGGCCGCAACAGTAGAATTTTTGATGTGATACATGATCTCGAGCTCCAACTTGTTTAAGGCAATCGCCTCCTCAGCCTTTTTTTGTTTAGACCATGTTTTAGTGTGTGCTTTGACGATAGATAGTTTCCAGACGAGTCTCGATTGAGGGTTTGAATCCCGCAGGAAACGCGGATCATTCCAAACAGTATAAACCAGGGCAGAGTAGGCTGTGGATTCGACCCAATGCTTATTGTATTTAAAGGGGAAGGGTTTGAGACGGACATTGAGATTTAGAGTGAGCAGGATGGGCGTATGATCAGAGAAGAAGGGAAGAGCGAGTCTGGAAGAAGGGTAGGCGAAGGAAGTGAAGAAGGTCTCGGAAATAAGGAAACGGTCCAGCCTTTTGGCTACGGCCTCCGAGCCCCTTCTCCCATTTCGCCAGGTAGGGACGAGGTTGATAGGCATGATATCAATAAGATTGAATGCCTTGAAGAGGTCTCTATAAAGGTGGTTGCCATATGCTGGTGAAGAAGTTGTGCCCCAATGTTCGTCCGAGGAGAGAGTGATGTTGAGGTCGCCTCCCAGGATGAGATTGGGGAGGGAGAGAATACCACTGCTAGCAAGATGAGTCCAAAAAATTGATCTGTCCTGGCACGGGCCGTAGACATTTAAGAGCGCCAGGTCCTGGTTTGTGGCAAAATTGTTTCCAATACACAAAATACCTCCACATGTTAAGAAGGAATTAAATTCAAAAAGAGCTGGATCCCATGCCACCAACATGCCTCCTGAGTTGCCAATGGAGCTTAATGCGGCTGTGACCCAAAGGGGACGGAATCGATAGAGGAAGTCTTTGGCAGAGTGATCAGCGAAAAGAGTTTCTTGTAGGAAGATGACATCTGGTTTAGTTTGCTCCAGTAAACGTCTGAAGGAAGCAACCTTGAGGGTGCCCCGGATCCCCCGTATATTCAGTGAGAGCACTATCATTACTTAGAGCGTGCAATGGCCTTCAGTGCTCTAAGGGCCTTTCCGTCTAGTGATTTGACTTCCGAAACAGTGTGTTGAATAGCCGAACCATCCTTCTTTTTTCTAGCGCTCCTCGTCTGGAGAGGGGAGAGCTCAATTCCAATACCACGCGACCAAGCGAATGATTTATTTGGGGGCTCAATGTGATGATTTGTAGATGTACTCGCTTCAAAGGAAGAAGTTATGATCTGTTTGCCATGGAATATAGGAATTTGTGAGGTAGAGTCCGGAATAAAACGGGTAGAGAAGGTAGGACTCAGCACTTCCAAGAGAGAAGCATCGTCTTCATCTGGCTGGTTAAATCCAGGGGGAAGGGAAAGGTCAACAGGAGCAACTGAAGAGGGAGAGGGTGCATCCTGTGTAGACGACAAAGGGGAGGGGATAGGGGATGCAGGTAGATAGGGGGAAGAATCCAGGATGGAGGGAGGTGGACTGTCGAGGGGTAGAGCAGGGGAGAGAGTCAGGGGTAGTTTAGCTTCGGAGGTGAGAGGCTTGGACAGTGAGGTAGGGACTAGCCAATCAAAATTCTTTACATAAAGTTTTTCAGTTTCCGTGAGAGATGAGAAGAGTGTAGGGCAAAGATGTGCTAATTTAGTCAGGGAATCCGACTGCTCAGGGAAAGACTGCGTGCTAAGATCAGGGGGAACCTCTAAAAATTCTAGGGAAGGGTCAGCCGACTGATAGGCTGGAGGATTTAGGTACAAATCGTCCGATTCATCCAAGAAAGTATTAGCAGGATTACCCGGGCACGAACGACGAAGGTGTCCAGTTGCACGGCAACGGTTGCATCTGAAAGGTATTCCGAGGTAGTCTAGCTGCTGATGGATCTTCCTCCCATGCCATTCTATCTCGAGAGTGTCAGGCAGACCAGTAGAAATGTCAATCTCGACCAGCACCCTGCCCAATAGTCTTGTGGATCCCGAACGAGAAGATGAGTCCAGAGAAATCGTCTTCCCCAAAGAGTTCCCAATCGCTTTGAAGGCTTCCTCATTCCAGAAGTGGAGTGGGAGACCTGGGAGCAGCACCCATAGATGTCTTAGAAAGAAATAGTCTTTGTTCGGGTTGAAATCCAAGCGCCAACGTTTGAGCATAAGGCTGCTGCCTCCGAAGACCCAGAAAGAAGAAAGGATTAGCGAGGCGTCTTCAGGTGATCTACAGGTGAAACAGAGCCATCCTTTTTTGAGAAAATGAACATCCGGAGCATAGCCAAGAAGCAGAAACCAGTTGTGCTTGATCCATTCCTCCAGAGGGGGAAAGCTCAGATTTTTATAAGAGATACGACCAACCAGAGAGCAGGTGGACATTTTACACAGGGTTTCCAAACCCACTCCGTTGCCCAGAACTAAACGTCTAAGTTTTGTGTTTGCTTTCCAAGCCTTACGTCCAGAGGGAGCTGTTTGTTGGGGAAGAGAATCTTGATGGAGCACCGGGCGGGATGGTCTATTGAGTGAAGGAGACCTATCAGAAGTCAAGGGAGCTCTCGAAGGGTCACACAGTAAGGACGCTGAGAGACCTTTACTAGAAGAGGGCACCTGGGGAGGGGAAGCAGAGTTTGAAAAAATCTTGGAGGGAAGAGTCGGAGCACAGTGAATCATGGAATCTATTTTGTCCAATATACCCTCCTGGTTCCAAAAGAGGTCATCGGCGAGAAGTGAGGGAGTATCGGTCAGGGAAGCCATCAGAAATAGTCAAAGGGACCACACCAGCCCACTGCACAGTACTATGGAGGAGGCTAAGGTGGGGAGAGCAGTCGAGAAACAATGTGGTCACCGGGGACCAGTCCCTGTCAGGTGCAGAGAGACAAAGAACAAGGCGACAAGGGACGCACAGTGGTAGACAGTTCGAAAGTCGGATCGATAAAATAATAGGAAGCTAAAAGATAGGGTCCAATGATCGACACAGTGGGAGAAGGGCAAGTTTATGAACGAGGCAGAGTAGTCCGTCGTCGATCCTTGTGCAGGAGAAGGTCACTTGTTCAGTGGTTTCCACAGGTGCTACAACGGAAGGGGAAAACCAAGTTGGAGATGAATACGTGAAGCCGCCAACTGAAATAAAAAGTGCAGGCAACCTTTGGATCGACACTGTCACGATAGGATCCAAGGAGTAGACTCATCAGTGTTGGGCGCCAAAGACTCAGTGAAGTGCAGATTCAAATCCCTGCAATTGCCCGCCATGTTCACTTACCCGATTTCACGATTGATAGTGAAACTTGCTTCAAATGAAGCTTACATTATCATTGTTTGTTTCCATTTCACGCCTTATATAAATGTTATGGGCGTGATGGGATTCTAATGCATGACCTGTGGTATGAGAGGGAAAACTAAAATCATGGGTTATAGTTGGTGATGGGGTGCTTATGTAAGGGATATTTTTAGGGTTTTTCCTTACACTGCACCTTCCAAGTTTCATCAATCAATTAACAACATGTGTCTAATAAAAAAAAAAATAGAAATAATAATTAAAAAAAAAAATAGTTGTTTGACAAGTAATCACCTAGGTTTTGGGATTAAATAAGAATCACCAAGTTGTCTATTAGCGAATTGGTAGTCTTTTTCAATTACATAGAAGATATTTTCCACCCATAATCCATTAATATAGAAGCCCATTTACTTTATTTTTATGGTAAGAAGCCTTCTAACAAGTGATGACCTCATTCATAGTCTTGCACATTTATTCCTCTATAAACTAAGAAGGATTATTTCCTCAACTTAATGCTATAATGAGATAATAACATTTTAGTATATTCTTAGGTAACCATTAAAAGATGTACACTACTACTATCAATTTTTATTTATTTAGTTGATCACATAGTGTACGTTTTCAATAAGGAAACTTATAGATGAGGAAAGTTGTTGCACATTTATTTGTCTGTAAGAAAAAAAGAAACGTTTCCTCAACTCAATTTTATAATGGGACAGTAACATTGGAATGTATTCTAAGTAATCATTAGAGGATGTACAATACTACTATCACAACTTTTTTATTTGGTTGATCACATAGTGTATGTTTTCAATAGAGAAATTCACACCAAGTAACGGTTCGAAGATGTACAACACTACTATCAAAACTTTTCTATTTGGTTGACCACATAATATAGACTTCCAATAAACAAACTCATACCACTAGAGGCAAAGTACACCATATGAGATAATATTATGGTTGTAATCTTCCAACCATTCAACACACTGCTCTTAGTTGGAAACTTGTTCCATTTCGTCTCTCGCCCATATAATATTTTATCAACTTAGGAGTAACATCTCATAAATGACTGTAAATTGTTGAGTCGACAAACCTCTCATGCACTTTGGACTATGAATCTCATCTAAACCAATTGTTCCCAACCTCTAATTAAATTGTACCAATGACCAACGATACACAAGAACCTTTCATTTCCTTATATTCCAATAGTCCTTGGGAGATTAAAAACACCAATTGATGTTGATCTAGTGATGAACATTTATTTCACGAGCTCTAACATCACATCCTCCCATCATATGTCCACTCATGTTTACCCTTGCTGGAAGACCTTTTGAAATATTCATTTTCCAACCAAAAATAAAATCCCCTAATCTTTAAACAACATAACCACCCTGATTCACTTCAACATTTCCTTTCCCCATTTTGAAAATATACTAATTTTTTATCTAAGATATTTTTATATAACATTCTATGTCAAAATGTTTAAAAATATTTATAAATCTTAAAATAACATGCATCCCAAAATATATATTAACATATATATCATAAAAAAATATAATCCATACACATCCAACTAGATATATACACATCACTTCAAAATACTTATTGCTCTCCAAAATGTTTGGTACCATAATTACAAAACCCGATACAAGGAAACACCCCTTAAAAATTTAGTATATATAACATCAAAAAGTGAACAAGTGGAACTAGATGGACGTATGAAATTATGACACGTCACTCGACAATTTGGGTGTTAAAATGTGGATCATAGTAGGGTCACATTCTTAAACATCATGGTCGAAGATGGCGACGCAAAAGTGATAAGGTACACTTTATAATGGTTTAAAATAATAAGACTTATTTTTTAATTAAAAAATAATTATTGATACTTTTATCATATATTTATTAAGGGTGTGGACATTGTCTTGTTACATGTGAAAGTGATATGATTTTGTAAGGAGACAAAGTATAAGAAGTCAAAAGTCTCAATCTTATGTCTCTCTTTTAATGGGAGACAATATTACAAAATGCATTATTGAGTTGGATCTGGAGACAATATTACAAAATGCATTGTTGAGTTGGACTGAATCTTTATTAGTTTAGGGTTGTTAGTTTTTTTTAATCATGATTTTTTTTTGGTTAGCAGTGTGATTGTTATTATGTCGAAAGGAAAACAAACTTAATTTATGATTGTTATTATGTCGAAGTATAAATAAGGGAATTTTTTGACATTGTTTATGTTTCACTTTTATGATAAATTAATTTTGACTTGGTTATAGAGTATTAGATTAATTTTGATTTATTTATTAATGGGTTTATTATAGGTACTTTATACGTTAGTATGTAATGTAATGAATTTGTTTAAAGGCTCGGTGCCTTTCATTGTAAAATGCCTCAAGTGACTATTTTTTTGCTAACTTTTTTGGATTGAGTAAAGTAAATAAAATATATGTCTTTAAAGATTGGTTTTCTCAATAAAGGATTTCGAAAGTTAAATCTCTTGTTTACCATGTACTTGTTTTCTTTGTCTTGTTATATTCGATTTTATACTTTATAATAAAACACTCTGCTTTGTAGTTATTATTGTCTTTCATCTTTTACCATCTATGAAAATATAATTCAAGTTAGTGTATTTTGCACCATGTATGTATTTCACATTTGGATCCATGTGTTTAATCATTGGTAGAATCTCTCTATATGTATTTATCATATATGACTCTATATGTATTTCTCATATCTGACTTTCCTAAAGTGATGCGAAGAGCCACCCAAACTTGAAGAGATGAAAGGCCTCCCTCTCTCCCAAGGACAATCTCTATGCCATTGGCAAGTGCCATGTATGTATTTCGCATTCGGGTCCATGTGTTTTAATGATTGGTAAGGGACTTTGTACAAAAGCCACATACATAATCAATGAAGTTTAATTTAAAAATAGTTCAACCATTAACTTTATCTTTAAAAAGGTCATTGTGATAATGTTCCATGCGAAAATGTTTGGGATTGTTTATAATGACATACACTGTGAGATACATGCAAGTGTATATATAGGCGAACATGTAACTCATGCTTTCAACTTCATGACCCA
>JASDQU010195155.1:5883-24347 GCA_032191745.1 Picea mariana | reverse complement strand
TAATTAATTAGTTAATGTTATTTAAGAAATAATTATTGTTTAGCTAACTTTTAGGACAGTTAGATTATTAAATTAATTATAATTAATAATCCTATACATCTATTTAAGCAAGGTCGTTACACCCTTGGATTTTAATTTTCTCCTTGGGTGATATTATGTCTACGCCATGAAATCTATCGTGTCCACTCTCTTTTGAGTGATATATTTCCCTCATAATGGAAAAATTGTGAGTATCGATCAACTTTCATTTGTTGGTCCTACTTTGACTGCTAGCCACCAGCCTTCCCTAATTGATCCTTATGTGCAACTGGTATTGCCCCTGCCACAAGTTAATTATGTGGCAATGTGTTCCATGCGTTCAACTTCGGATGAGAACGAGCCTCTCACTATATGTTAGATATATTTTGACTTAGATATGGTAGTGGACATGGTGATCTCTTTGATAGGGATATTAAAGCCTGATCTCCTTACCCCTATTGCAGCCCTCGACATGTATTCCTTCCAGAGCGTTATTCTTCCATCCAACGAAGATCTCCTGGAATCCATGATCGAGGTAGGTCTCTTGACATGTATTCCTTCCAAATAATTGTCCTCTTGGAAGCCATGATCAAGAAGAGGTTGCGAGAATAGTTCTATTTTTTGTGTCAAGCTCGTTAAAAAATGAAACAAAGAGTTACGAGCATAGTTTTTCTTCTCTGTGGCAAGCTCGTTAAAAAATGGTACAGAGGTATAGAAATTGAACCTGAAGAATATGAGCATAGTTTTATTCCTGTGTCAAGCTCGTTAAAAAATGAAACAATCATCTCTCTCATTAAGTCAATTCCTTCATTAGAACTCGTACTTGAACCTTCATTTCATCCACCTGGGTCAATTGATCCTCTTTATTCCTCCTGATCTGGTGAACATTTTTCTATTAGTAACCACGAGTCTATTACAGTATAGAAATTGGTAATAGGAGAAGAGTCAATGAATGAAATGAAGCTTGGGGGGCATGTATCCCGCCTCTGGTTATCATGTTGGATTTAAGTCGCTAGCCTCTCAAAGTTGGGGGAAAAGTACCAACCACCCATGGGTATCCCTTGAAACCTTTGGACATTACGTTGTGAAGTTTCGAGCATAGTTAATTTTTAGTTTTAAGCTCATTAAAAAATGGAACCAACTTCGAGCATAGTTTATTTTCTAGTTTCAAGCTCATGAAAAAATGGAACTTCCCCAAGCATAGTTTTACTTTGTTTCAAGCTTTTGTAAAAATGAAACTATCCTCGAGCCTAGTTTATGTTCTAGTTTCAATCTCGTGAAAAAATGAAACTTACACCGAGCTTAGTCTTTGTTCTTTCTTATGCTTGTAAATACATGAGAATAGGTTACTAAGATTAGTCTGTGTTCTTTCTTGTTCTCATAAATACATGAGAATAAGTTACCGAGTATAATTTTATCACTCTTTTCGGACTAGTAAAATCTATACGAAAAAGAAACTATTTGGGGTCTCCTTTAAGATCTTTTCAGACTCTCTAAGCATGAAATATTGTTGAGTGAAATTTTTCTATTTTCACGCTCATTAAAAGGTTATTGAATGAGCATCTCTTGAGTGGTAATTTATCTCTTTTTCGGCCTCCTCAGACTAATTATGAAAAAGGAATACTCTAGCCTTATTCGGTCAGAAGAGTTCTCCTAGGTATTGTTTTATACTTTTCTGGACTTGGGAGACTAAACTTACGAAAACGTTCATCTGGAGTCTTCTTTATAAATCTTTTTAGACTCTCTAAATATGAAAACACCGTCACATTTACCCTGCCTGGACTCGTGAAATCATACAGTGAAGGACCCATCTGGTACCTAACCCTTCCTTCTTCAAGTTCATTAAATATGTGAAGATGGGACTCATCGAATATGAGTTATATCGAGCATCAGTTATCCTCCTCGAGCTCGTTAAACAAGAAAGAGGTATTTGCCCATCATGGTGGCGGAAAAATTTGGGAAGTGGGTCAAGTTTTTGAAACATTATGGTAGTTGTTTGTCGTCCTTAAACATGGCACCTGTCTACATTATCTCGTACAATTTGGTAATCCGTTTGTCTACGATTCATTCAAATTCCATGTGTCATCATACTCTTTCGAATCATTCGAAGAGAATATTTGGTTTTCGTCACGCTCTATTCATATTCATACTCTTTAAACTCCTTCGAAGAGAACCTTTGGTTGTCGTCACACTATGGTGATCATCACATTATGTTTGGATCCTTTCCTCATTGAGTCAAATGTTTCCAATTCAATTGTCGTGCCATGCAATGTTCAAGGGAAGTATCAACCTTAAAACCACTTTCCAGTATTCATACCTATGTCAGTCTGTCCCCATTTGATCAATAACTATTTATCACTATCCTACATTTGTTTCATGTCGTTGATGGGGGATATATCATGTCCCTCCTTCGACAATTCCATTCCTGTTGACTTGAGCTCATTATTCAGGAATCAGACTTAGAAACCAATTAGTACCTTGGAGCCTACATGCCTCAATGGCAAGCTTCTTCATTTTTTACAGTGGGTTTATATCATTTACCTCTGATCGAAATATTCCATTGATTGTTTGACTTCAGCCCATTGATTCACACCCATTGGATTGTACTAGGGTACCTTGGGATTCATTGACATCACTGATGATTTCCATTTCACTTGTTAATGATATACATTAACGATCGGTAATCACATGGTTTCTACCATGTTCGACATCAATACATCTATTCACATGGCTAGAATCATACAATTTTAGGGATCTGGATGAAGACCCTAGGTTGGGCACACATTTTGTTATGTTCTTTGCCTAGGTTGCATTGGAGATCATTTGACACTATTGTATATAGTGTCACATAGACCCACTTTGTATTGGTTTGTGGCTATGTTTTTTTGTCATATAGTAGCTTCATAATGTATTATTTTGTGGCTACGACTTGATTGAGTCATGGAGATATGGATCCATATTGTATGTTTGGTGGCCATATCTTTAGATATTACTTTCATGGATCAGCAGTGTATTGGTTGGCGACCATGCTTTGAGTCAGCTTGTACCGAGCATGGGTATGCCTACTGCAGAATGCTTTACATATATATTTTTTTTATGTTTGTTTGCAGCGTCCATCCATATCTCTTATTCCAACACCCCTCGCATATTTAAAATGTTTCGGCTATCAGTGTTTCTTCTTATCTCACATTTTAGGGGGCAATCTGTTATATGTAAAATTTTCACACTGCCTAGTGTCATACTAAGTGTGACACTCGTGTCACTATTTTATTAAGTGTCACACTTATGTACAATTGTTTTAATGAGTGTCATAATTACAAAACAAAACTTTCTTAAGTGTCACATTTATGTTTCATCACTATGACACCATGGAACAACACTTTGTCATCATCCCTAGCCATTAGAGAGAAGAAAAGCCCATTTTGAAGGCGGATAACATCACTTTTTCCCTCAATTTTTGGCCTAGTTGGAAGAGGGTAGCCCCCTTACCATGTCTTAGGGAGAATCCTCCCTCCCTTATTATTTATAAGGGAGTGTCATGGATGCCCTTTCTTCCACTCTGGGGGAGCGTCCTTCCTGTTAGGACAATTTTAACCAATTCCTCTTTTTCTGTGGGAACAGTTCCGAGGATCTTTGGGTTGTTATGGTTTGAGATGACTCATGACTTCGAGTTCCTCCATTTTGGGAAATCAATCCTAGCCTAAGGAGGAATATCCTTAAACATTCCCTTGATTTCTTACTTTGGTTAATCCTCCCAAGATCCTATATAAACTAGGGCTCTCAAGGTTGAAGAAAATTCATGAAAGATACCAAACTTTAGATCTCAAACTTCAGGGGTATTATGGAAATGAACATAAGGGGATGGAAAGGATAAGTGTGGAGGAAGACTTGCAACATATCATGGTTGTAAGTTGTTCATGTTTCTTATATCAATAAATTTAGCCTATTTCCATACATCTATCTTATTCATTCTTTATTTCATGTGTCTACTTGTATTATCTGACATTAGGTAGTAGTGGTAGAGAGTTTGTCTATCCTTTTTGTAGGTTCATATTTACGTTCGAGGTGAGGATCTGGAGTTGAAGGTTTGGAACAACAGGGAAAAACTATGGGAAAAGGTACCACTCCTCTCTCTCTCTCTCTCTCTCTCTCTGCAAGTAAATAAATACAATAGGTGGAGTTTGGAATGTTAGTGTCTATTTATTAGAATTTTCTTAGTTGAAGAAAACTCAGCTAAGGAGAGCTCAACCTGTCCGCAGGGTGAGATTTCCCACAACAACTGGATCTTTTAGAAGACTTTGTTCTGAGCTTTAATGAAAAATCTAGCTAAAAAACTGTCAAAACTGGATGTTGAACTCCAATTTGATGAGAGTGAGCCAAGATAAGTGAGTCAACTTCAAGTCTGACACATCCCTGAAAATTCCTAACAACTCAATCAATGCCAAGATGCAATGCAAAAGGATCTAGTTGTCCTCTACTAGGTTGAATCACCATCTAGGTGAACAAAAATGTCCACAACATTTCTCTCAAAATCAACATCCCAATCCTTTAATGATTCAACTGCAAGACATTGAACCATAATTCTTCCAAAGTCTACCACCTATAGACTATTGATGCCCATCTCTCGATTTGTTTTTTCCCCATTTGATGATTTATTTTGTTGCCCATCTGGAAATTTGTTTTCCCATACGGAAATTTTTTTTGTTGCCCATATGGGGATTTTTTTACTTTCCCATCTGGATATTTTGTTTGCTGTGCATTTGGTGATTTTTTTTGTTGCTCATCCCGCAATTTTGTTTTGTTTCCCATCTAGCGATCTGTTTTGTTTCCCATATAGCAATTGGTTTTATTTCCCATCTAAAAATTTTGTTTGTTTCCCATCTAGCGATTTGTTTTGTTTATCATCTGGTGATTGGTTTGTTTTCCATCTGATGATTTGTTTTCCCATCTGGAAATTTTGTTTTGTTTCCCATCTGGTGATTTGTTTTGTTGTTGAAACTTTAAGTTTGAAAACCATCATCAATTCTTCCCTTTGTGAGTTGAAAGGATAGACAACAGGTGGCTTTTGGTTGATCATGAACCATCTTCATTTGATTTGTGGACTCCTCCCCTTAAGGTGCATGAGAGTTTCATCATTTTAATCCCTCCTATAAGGTGCAAGCCTAGTACTATACTTATTTCACTATATGTTGCAAGACACGTCTTTATTGAAYATTGAATTMTTYGGTAAGACTTATATAATCATTTATATATTGATGACCATTGCCAAGGATTGATCCAATCATAGTGAATGTTTAATGTTGTAGGTTTTTTTCACTTGGAGCATTTATTCATTGCATGATTCTTCTTTCTATAATGTTGATAAGGATGGAGATCAAAACATTGATCTTTCATGTGGCCAATTCAATTGCAATGTTAGCACTTTGTTTTTTCTTCTTTGATTTCCAATATCCCTTTATCAAGAAATCCTCCACTCACAAACTTAATCAGTTTGGAGTAATATGAGATATGAAATCCATTGTCTTTGTCATATCCTAAACCATTTCAATGTTTTTTGACTTGTATTTATTCACAACGTCTGGTGATTGGCTTAGAAAGAAAAATATGAACTTATTCATGCACAACTTCATTGTCAATTTTCATTGGTATCTGAAGTTGTCTCATTGAGTTTCTCTTGCGCTGAAATTTGATCTGAATCATCATCAACATTATCGAAAAGAGGATTGTTCTGAATAAGGACTAGTTCATAATGTTGATAATCCTTTCGTTGAATTTTATTATGAAAAATATGAGTCTGAGTTTGAAATAGTTCTAGTTTGGCTTACGTCACTTGCAAATAAGTTAGAACAGATTGCAGAGTTGCTTTGTTGAGTATGATTGTGTTGTATTAAAGGATGATTATTATACCATGATAAGAAATAGAACACACAAGACAAAACCAACGATATGACAAAAAATGCTTCAAGCTAACTTCTTCAATTATTCACACCAAAGTTACAAATATTTAGTACAATGGGTGATGCCACCTCATAGAGAGATTTGCTCTATATCCTAATACCTTGTTTGGTGACTAGGATAGGAAATCTTAACTAAATCATTGAGTCATCACTTGAGTATAATTCACTATTATCCTAAATGAATAATACAATTTAAGGTGACAAGAAGACTTAGTGATTGGTAAGGAAATCCATAGGCTTAAAAAGTGGTCAATGGAAGAACCACCCAAACACAGGTTAGCTAGCAAACAATATAGGAAATTTATGTCCACCTTCAAGATTCACAGCCCATCTCTTCCAAGGACCATTTTCATAATCTACCTTCAATCGAGAGATGAGGCAAAGGTTTGAGTGAATGTACAAAATATATTTTTCTTTGAATATTGAAGTGTATTTCTCTTGATTGAATGGATGAACCCATAGGTTCTACAACTCTCTTTTCCACTGAAGCACTACAAACCTCTAAAATAATTCTAGATTCAAGGGTTTGAAACTCTGAAGTTTGGGTACCATAATATGACCGTGATTAAGAGGATTTCTCAGATTTCTCCTATCAATGAGTGCATTTACATTTCTAAATGCACCACTTTTTGTGATAAATGAAGTAAGTTGGTTCTTTAGCTCCAATAGCCCCATCGGATCAAAAAAAAAAATTGAAAATGTTTCTCTAAACCATTGGACATCTCATTGTTGTTGTTTGGAGCCTTCCTCTTACCCAAAAATTTAGACATACAAACCTCGTCATAGTACTTCGGATTTATGGAATAGGATAAATAACACAGATGGGTATTATATTTCTTCTAATGCTTATTAATTATTATGTCCTTTATGGTGCCATATAAAAGAGGATCCTACTCTTCAAGAAGTTTTCGAATTCTTTCTAACATATGATTAGTTCCCTCATAAATTTCACTTGACCTAGGCGCATCCAAATCACAAAGTCATAACAAATCAACTAATGGATGTGTTATAGAAACATAAATCTCAACTTGGCCCCACCAAGCCTCATCAAGAATGGTATCTCTAACCGGGACTATTTTTTCAATCACTACTTTGTTTCCATGTTTTCCATTGTAGACTAAAAACCACTGGAAGAAAAAGTTTTCGATGTTGGGTATGTGTTTTATTGTTTGCACAATTATTCCCACACATGGTTTTGGGCAGTTTTTTAACCCATTGTAATAAATTCTGGTTAAGGAATCTAATTTGGGTTGACATATTAGATTCCTTAATTGGAATTATATTACAATTGACCGAAAAAAACACCCATAACCGTGTTTTGGATGGCGTAGAATCATATATATTGTATTGTAAATGATGAATTTAAAAAAAATAGAGTTAGAGGTGCGTCTCTAAACATTTTTTTATTTTCCGAGTTAAGGGTTTCGAGGGTAAATTTCTGAGAACTGTGTATGAATGTTATTGTTTTCCTTTCTATTTTATAAAGAATCTAGGGTGTGGATTTCTATATTGTAAAGGTTTAAAACTCACAAACTACATGTCTACTAACCACTTGTTTATTATATAATGGGATGTAAATATAGTTTCTCCAAACTTTAGAGTTGGATTTTGGTAAATTACTTATACAAATCTTGTGCATGTTGGTGGTTGGTGATAAAAATAAGAATTTTTCTCACCTTTTCACATATTGTTTTCATCCATTGAACTTCAACAACAATGGATTTGAAAGAAAGAATTAAACAATGGACCACACATGGATTCAAAAAATTAATATGGTCATAGCTTTACCGAATATGGCCCCAACTACTTTTCATGAACATGCATTATTCGTGATGACCTATATGATATTTGCAAGGCCCACAAATTCAATTTCCCTTGAAATTTAATTAGCAATCTAGCCAACGTTCTTATCCTCCCCGTAAGCATTTATTTCCCTCAAGAAGTATGGTTTAAATGAGACATTACAACAATGTTTACCAATATCCTATTGACCATATTAGTCCAACCATAAAAATTTATAATAGAGATGTCATTGCAACTTCCACTAGAATGAATCAGTTCCAACACTCTCTCCATAATGAATCTCTACTTCCATAGAGGCGTAGTGTGGACTTTATCAAAGTGTGGCCCCTTATCAACTCGAGGATCATTATTAACCACTATAAGCATGTCTTAGCAATATGGATACCACACTGTATTGAAGGGTATTCCACATGAAAATATGTCTCTTCCTACCCTGGTGTTTGTTTCATCCCTCCCTCCCATGTCAAACATTTTGGCCAAGGATCCACTATTTAGTATTTTGCAGGCTTCTTCAATGTTTAAGGTTACTTCATTTCCCTTTTTAAGATTGTTTGTTTGCTGCTCCTCCTTTATTTTCTGGCTAAATCTACAACTTCTTTCTCTACTTGAAATCCTTCTACATCCTTTTGGATGATGTTTTGGAAATTTCCAACTACATCATTAGAAAGCTAAACAATTTGGGCCTTAACCCTTGTATACAAGCCTATAAAATTTATTTTTCACTTGTTACAATTCCACCAGTATCCCCAACTCGATTTCTCCTGCTTCTTCCCAATCTTTGTCACATGCTTCCATAGGGGAGAATCAACATGACATTTTTTTTGTTGATCTTCTCAAAGGTCATCATTTACTCTCCCTCGACCACTCCTCCCACCACAATGTCCATGCCTAGGTTGAGATGATGAACATGAGGCCATTAGAATAATAAATAACATGTTTGCAGTTGCTAGTATATTTCTATTGATGGTGTAATTCTAGCAACAATTGTTGGTGAGATGATCTACTACAACCTAGGCCTTACGTCAAAGCAACTTTCACTATATTAGATAGGCCACAATCTAGAACCTTTCAATTCTCCAATGAACAACTCTTTGTAGTTGGAATAGGGTTGTATGGTCCATAACTCTTCAATTTGCCTCAAACACATAAACATGTTGCTAATATATCCATATACATTGAACATCGAGGCCAGTAAAGTATAAAATGTTGATAACATATTATCTAATGGATGGATTTGATGGTTGGCAACTTGGAAAGCATTGTTTCTTCAAGTATCATTGTCCAAGATTAACTTACTTCTTTTCTCAAAGATTAAATTGTTGTGCCAAGTTCCTCTCTCACTAGGAACCGATGTTCCATTTTCATTATGAATGAGCATAATTGGGCCTCTCTCATACATGTTGTGCTCTTTGTATTGTTCATTGTGAAAAAAAAAGGCTCGGTAGCTTGGTAAATAAAAACACAAGGCTTAGGGTTATTGAGGTTTTATTTGTCTAAAGGTCCATCTCATGTGATCCCGTCCTCTCATTTTCTCTCCAAGAGGGACCTTGAACTCAAAGAAACCAAAGTTAGAAACTAAATAACCCTAATTGGGTATTGGTTTATGAGTTCATGCTAGAATAATTTTCAAAGGATAGAAATGGTTCCTGACTTTCATGAATCAATTTTTACCATAAGAAATGATTCCCCATCACCTTGAACAATCTTACAACAAAAACCATACCTACCAAGATCATAAATGAATCGAAAAGTCATAAACAATTTCGATTTCCAAATGCAAAAATAAGACAATTCTATTATGAATCCGTGAATCCACGTTTTCGTAGCAATTCAAGAGTGAATACAACACTTAATTTAGGCGAATTTTGTATCTCTTTTATTTAGGAAATGTGTGTTCTAGGATGGAAATGGGTGAAGTTACAAGCCAATTAATGGAAGAGAAGAAAAGATAAAACTCAATAACAACGAGGACTAAAATCACGAAGTTTGTAGCTCAAGGTAGGGGATAGAGACACTAAATTCTTCAACCTATAGGAAAATCCTTGCAAAATGAATATATTAATATATCCATATCTTTGATCACTTGCAAAATGAATATATTAATATATCCATATCTTTGATCACTTTCTCAAGTGGGGATAAGATAAAAAAAACTTCAACCAACTGATAATAACAAGTCACTCCTTGTTGGACGCAGGAAAATGTCCCAATTCACTTTCACACAAAACTCATTGGATGAAAATAACCAAATCAGAGTTTCCACTTTTAAGATGATTCCTCTAGATTGAAGCATTGGGTTACCATTTTTTGTTTTAACTCATTGGATGAAAATAACCAAATTAGAGTTTCCACTTTTAAGATGATTCCTCTAGCTTGAAGCATTGGGTTACCATTTTTTGTTTTTGTTTTTTTTGTTTTTTCTATAATTTAATTTTTATGCATTTTATGGGTTACCATTTTTTGAGTTTTTTTTCTATAATTTAATTTTTATGCATTTTATGGGTTACCATTTTTTGAGTTTTTTTGTCTATAATTTAATTTTTATGCATTTTAAGAATAAGATGTGTTGGGAGTTTGAATAGATAAACAAAATTGCTCAATTAAAATAGCTAGAATGAAATATATATGCTTAAGTAACAGAATTGTTAAAGTTATTCGAAAATCAATATACACATTTCTATTCTTCCATTGTCCCAGATACATTGTATTATTACAAACCAATAAATCCATAATTTACATTCATTAAGCCATTGTGCACTAGGAAAACATAAAATAAAATATTAGACTTAAAAACATGCATTCATAAGCATATACTCACATTTCAACGATGAAGGAATACAACAAATGAATTACAAAATTCTTCAACAAAAAGTTTCATGATTGTATTATATTTGTTCAATGGGAGCTTGAAATTTGGCTTGTATTATCCTCTCAAGTTCCTCTTGCCAAAAAAATGCCTTTACAATAAGCTAAATACATATATACATATATATAAAAAATTCACCACAAATTTTCATGATTGCATTATATTTGTTAAATGTGAGTTTGAAATTTGGCTTACATAATCCTCCTCTCAAGTTCATCTTGCCAAAAAAATCCATTTACAATAAGTTGAGTACACACACATGAGTTACAAAATGTGCCCCTTCATATTTCTTCTTGACTCTTCACATACTCCCTTATACTTTCATATGTTGATTGTTATTCAAAAGAGTTATTGAAAATTACATTTTCGTTGATTGAATTTACTAAGTCAAATTTGTCTCTTAGCCAATCATATATTGGGCTTACTCTACGGGCATAATTTACTAAGAATACTTTGATGAAGATAGGTCTATGAGCTTGACCAACTCAAATTGTGTGATGTCTTGCATTTGTGTTGCTTGCTTCTTCATTTTTTGTGTATTGATGTAACAACTCCATAAGGTCACCAAGAGGAAGGGGTCCATCCTCATTTTAAAACATTTGGTGCTCTATGCTAATCTACCATCTCCGAGGCTCCATATAAGTAACCATCATTATCTTGCCTCAGAGGCTCCATATAATTAACCATCATTATCTTTCCTCGGGGCATCAAGATCTTCCTAGAAGAGATCAGAACTATCAATGGATGTATGTTGGTTGTGATCTTTGTGTTGTTACTACCAAGTAATGATTTCATCCAACTTCTTCTTCTTCTTCTCAAGGTTAGTGATTTGCCACTCCCATTGCTTCTTTATTATGGCAGTGATGATGACAAACTCTTTGCAAGAAAGAATGAGCTCATAAAAAATATTTGATGAGGGGAATAATTAGTTCTTATCGATGAGAAAACATGTAACACACCCAACCCCTTAAGTACCTTTTTAAGGGATGGGGCATCAAAATTTCACTTTTCTTCATCATCTCGAATCCTCTTACCAAGATCTCCTTCACCTTTTGTGTGTCAAGATATTTCCAATGAATGTTACCATACTCAAATATGAGCTCTGGATTGGAAGTTATGCCCTTTCGAAGCTCTTCAGGCATCATTGGTCAAAGGCCACGTGGCACGCACGTGGATTCACCCCATTCATACCATTCCACCTGGCATGGAATTGACCATGGTTTTCATCCCTTAGCGATGACATGGATGCTGGAGAGGCGGTTATAGAGGATGTTCCCCGCTCCTTCATGATCACCGAGCCTTTGGCCCTTCGTCCTTTCTATCCATGTCTGAAACATTCTTGGATTCCTGCCATGTGGCTCCAGCTTTCGGCCCTTTCGACTCATCCATTACACCACACCCAAACCATCCGGAGCTCTAAAACCCAGACTCCCAAAGGTTCCACACTTATATGTGGTGGCGCATTAAACGTAGAGGCACGGACAGGTATGTCTGGGCCTTCGACTGACTAACCCTAGCTTCCTAGCTTCCCAAGTTTCCCGAAGTCTCGAACTCCTATTGCCCCAGGGTATTCCACCAGCTATTAGGCCAAGCGAGCATGTACCAGGGTGTTACCACGTAGTATAGGGCAGAGATGACACGTGGCCCCATCAATGGATGACACATGTCACATTCCAATTGGCATATAAGGTCTCTAAAAGGCATGAATCAAGGTGACACATGGCATGCCAAAAATGGGTAAACATCACCCTAGGTGATGTCAGCGTTCAACGTCACTTTGGACTGACAGCCTTCAGGAGCCTCCAGTTTCTCCTACCTGTGAAATCACCAGGAGCTCTGAAGTCCGAACTCCTGCCAGTAACCTCCCAATACATGTTATCCCACAATCGAGACCGGTCCACGTAGATCCCTAGATCTACGACCTCCATTGCTTCGCGACTTCGGAGTTCAGGGGTTTGGCTGTGACATTTCCTTTTTTCTCTCAGATTGGTCAGCGTCGGGCTGAGCAAGGTCTAGATCTAGCAGTCAGGAGGGATCCCGACGCATCCTCGGATCGACGGTCCTCATCGCTTCGCGACTTCGGCGTTTGGGGGTTTCGCCCGTTTAACAGTCTTTCTCTCCTAGAGTGATCAATGTTGGATTAACCATGATGTAGATCCAATGGTCAGGGAAGACCCTAAATCATCCTTGGATCTACAGTTTTCATCACTTTGCGAGTTAGGTGTTCAGAGGTTCCACTCATTTAGCACTCCCTTTCTTCCAGAGTAGAAATTTTTCGAAGTGTTATACGATAATCCTTCCACTAGTTGATCAGATGGATGGGAGAGGTTCTCAATGGACTCCCCAGATCAATGGCTCAAGACTCTAGCTCAAAGGTCCCTAGGTCTCAGTGTTAGGCCACTCCTAGAGGAACACCTGGCAACCCGAAACACGCTGGCAAGATGCATGGCACATGCCTCAATTCACTGGCATCTCTTTACTATGCCACAATACCTCCACACATGGGATCATCATTGCTTGACACATGAACCTCCATGTTCTCTGGATGTGATACGCACATCCCCATGATCAAACGATTGAGAGGGGTCCTGAAGGATCCTTAGATCGATGGCCCACATTACTTCGCGACTCCTTCATTCGATATTTTTGGTGTTATAACACCTTTTTTCTCCCGAAGTGGTCGATGTTGGAATGACCATGGCGTAGATCCAATGGTCAGGGGAGATCCTGAATACCCTCAGATCTACGGCTCGTGTTACTTCGCATCTGAAAAGTGGATCAGGGTTTAACAAAGGGAGGAATCCTATGATAACAGGTAAATGACCACCAACTGTCGGTCAACCGTCAAGTTACCTATTTGACAGATTGCCTTTGGTGCACTTGGAAATTGTAATTTTCATTCACCCCGAAGCTTTGGACCCCCAAAGTCCTGAATAAATTAGCTTATTTTTGGGTGTAGAGAAGGGTTCCATGGGCCCGGTTCTAAGGAAATGTTTCAAGCTTCAGAGGCTACACTAACGACTCTTGGCCAAAATTTGGTTAAGGCCATGGGCATGAGCCTGCGGCCTCTTGGACGACTGGTTTGAAGGAAGAACCTTCCATTCACAAAACTTAAGTTCTAAAATAGGGAAAGGTATTTTCAAGGGATCAACGGGACTGTAGCAGTCCCGTAGATTCTACCCCAACTCTAGAACTGTGAAGTCAATCCTTGGGACAAATACCTTGAGGATTTTCCAACCAGCCCAGAGGCCAAACTTGTCATCTTACAACCATTCAAATGCAACAGTTTACAGAAGAACAATAAGCACTATTACCATCAATTTCACGCGAGGCACAATTTATCACAATTAGAAACATTCAAATCATGCATTTCAATTTTAATACACAGGGCATATGAAATACTTATCTATTACAGTCGATCACCGACCAACTGACTGTGGGTGTTCTCCTTTTCACCCAACCGTAGGCTCAGAGGCATTCGTTCTTAGTGCTCTGGCCACCCCCATGCCAATCCATGATATCACTAGGGAAATTTTGTAGTTTCTCAAAGATTATTTCTCTATCACAACTTCTACGAGGTTTATCATATGCTCCCTCAGCATCAAGCTCGCGACCTTTTGCTCAAGTCGGGTTTTCTAGGTTCTCTCAATTAACCAAAGAAACTTATTCTTTCCTCTCTTCCTCTTAGCATATCCAGGTTTCACGCCCTCTCCTTTTTCCCCCAGGGAGGTTATGGTCCTGTCTTGTTCCTTCTGTCAGAAGGAACTCAGGTCAGTATGGGCCTGCAGGAAAACTACACTCTGTGGTACTTCGGGCTAACAATTTTCTATCTCCTCAGCCAGATTCTACATGCTTCCATTCATGGGGGTAGTTGATTGTTCAACCACCAGTCCTTTCATGAACTGATTTTTTCTTGATATCGGGATGAGGCTTATTATTTCAGCAAGGAGAGTTTGGGTCATTTTGACATAATGAACCCTCTCTACAGTTTCCTCACTCTTTCCTCTAGTGATATCATGGCTAGTAATTCAAGGCTTCACCCCCACAGTCAGTTATTGGAAATTGAAACAATAATACATTTACATTGTTCACATGTCATAGCATGGTAATGATAATTAATGATTAATTACAAGCTGGGGGAAACAAGGGTGTTACAAAACATGACAAACTGACTTATGTTTTTCTTTGAAGCCTTATAATATGTAACCTAGTTTTCAAGATTAGATATATTCTCTTTGTGTTGCTTAACCTCCTCCATTAGTTTGAAAAATGTTTCCCCAAAGTCTTGTGCTATTGAAATCCCTGTGTTGGCTATCCCTACAGTAGCTATCACTATAGGATTACTTCATCTAGTGTCAACTTCCACTAACTCAATAGTTGCAACAACAACATGTTAATCTTAAATCCTCCTCCATTTGTGGGTTTGTTTCATAATCACCATACTTTCATGTCAAATGCAAAGGTCTCCAAGGCCATCAAAGGATATCCGTCATCGATGATGGTGGACAACTTCTAAGTAAAATATTCCAACCAGGATGCTACTAGCATGTCACTAGTTTCTTTGCTTGCTAAGAACAAATTTTCTTATGATGGACCTTCTCTCTCAACAACCATATCCAAGTGATCGTGCCTTTTTTACCAATCACTTGGTTTCATTCCCTCCATATTTTTATGATCTTCCATTTGGAGGACTCATGTCTCCATTATAATAGTGGTAATTTCTTTCGGTTTTGATGCATTGTCATTTCCCTTGTCTTTCAATTCAGTGTGTGTCTGATGTTCCAATACTTTTGTGGCCTTAGTGGATAATTGTCTTTGTTCAATCGYCCCCATCACTTTAGGAATTGATCTTAGCAAATTTAGATTAGATTTATCTCGATTTGTGGCTTCRTGTTTCTATGTTTGGACAAAATGAAAATTAGGAGCTTGCCTGCTAGATTCCTATTATGGGAAAACTTGGTGGTAGTATGGCTAGGTTAAACCTTGTTGCTTGAAATAGTTGAAAATAGTATTCATTGGGTCATAGAATTTGAAGGCACCAAGTTGTAATTTAAAGAATTCCATCTCCTCTTGTTCTTCCAAGTCTACAAAAAAATCGACTCAAGTAAAATCCCCAATGATGAAGGCCTAGATTGGGAACATGTCTCTCTTGTGCCCCTTTAATTTGGAGTTGGCTTGAAATTTAATTGTCTAGTAAGTTATCTCCATGAGAAATACCTTAGTAAGTTATCTCCATGAGAAATACCTTAGTAAGTTATCAGAAATACCTTGTTTGGAAGGTTCTTTAGAAAAATGTATGGGGCCGAGGTACTCCCATAGATACAAATGTAATTTCCATCTTTCTCTAAGTACTAGTCTCCTATTGGATCCATCACAACGAAGGCTCCTTCGGAGATTCTTCAGCATAGTTTATTAAAGATGAGCTTGTAAAGAGGAGCCAAAAAGACCTCATAGAGATGGTCATAATGTTCCAAGTAGTTATACTTCCACAACTTCTGATGATGGAATGGAAAAGGTGCCACATATCAGATAAGCCCAAGAAGGTTCCATGTGACACATTTCTTGATAGGCACATTTATGTTTCACAATAATATCTTCATAGAATTGAATGCAAACCCTTTGTTGAGATCAATGCCCAATTATAATCATAGTCACTTTTCCATGGATGAGATCTAGTTTGATATAGAAGAATTAATTGTGACACCTTGATGTACGTAGGAGTCACAAAAAACATAAAGTTTAATTTGAATACCAAGAAACCATGATGGATCCCACTAGTGTATCCCAATCGGGGATCTAGAGGGGAATAAGGTGAACGCGAGCATGAGTGCTTATGGCACTTGCACTCTCTACTTAGAATATGAATAAGGCTTATGGAACTTATAGATAGATGGGCGTTTAACTGCTTATGGCACTTGCACTTCTTCCAGCAAGATATGAATAAGGAAGGTTGCACTTGCACTTCTTCCAGTGAGATATCAGTCCTTTAAGAAAAATTGTATTTTTTGAATTCTTGGTAAATGGATTCCCATTCCCCTTCTCTAAAGCCTCTAGAGGGATCCAACAAGGTTTCTCGTTCTCCCTCTTGTACATCATAGTGGTGGAGGTTTTATCGAGAACATTGGCAAAATATTGAAGATCGAAGCATCTCCCTACAATGAATATTGGTAGAGGAGAAAAGCATATTAATTACACTTAATTTAATTTGTGGAAAATACTCTCCTTTTGGATGGTCCTTCTCTCATCTTATAAAATAGATTTAAATCAATTCTCTCCTCTCTAGAATCCTTTGGTGATTCAGTAAACAACGGAAAGTGCAAACTATATGGTTGGAACACATCGAGCACATTCTTAAGGAAAATAACTCATCTTTTAGAATTCTCATGGGATCCAAATTGGAAAATTGGCACTCATCCTAGTACCTTGGAACCCCAATTGCACTTGAAACTCATAGACTATAGGACTATAGAATGTCGTTATTGTAGATCAAAAAGAAACTTCTAGCATGGGGGACTAGACAACTAAATCCTCATGGAATACTCATCTTAATTAAGTGAGGGATCTCAACTATTCTAGTGTTCCTCTACTCCATCCTCTTAGCTCCTGGAGGGGATCTAAAGGAGATCGAAAATCTAATTAGAAATTTTCCATGGAAAGGAGGGAAAGGTGAAGAAAAGAAAAAAAATCATTTAGTAAGTTGCTCTCTCATGGGGTACTTTGGACATAAGAGACATGGTTAAAGTGAATAGAGACATGGTAGTCAAAATCACTCAGAGATGTCTCTTTGGACACAAGCCCCAATGGAAAGAAGTTCTTCAAAATAAATATTTTCAAAGTTCTGATAATCAAAGGTGCATGGCCCACTCCCCTAGTAGGGTATATGGATCCTTGACTTGGAAGATGCTAAAAGTTGTATGCAAATAATAACAGATGTCCTTACCTAGTCACTGAGAAATGGGTTTGATATATCCCTATAGGTAGATAACATAGTAGGAAATCCACCTTTAAGTATTATTCAAGATTTAGAACCAATTAGAATGTGGATTTTTTATCGTGGGATTTACTCTCTCACAGAGATCTCTTCTCTTTAGAATTGAGTTATGAGGGAGAGTGTATTTCTTGGAATTGTCCCCCAACCTTCCAGAAATTCTCAAGGAGGATTGAACTTCACTCTTATACCATATGTGGGGAGTATCTCCGATCTCATGGGGCTCCTTAGATGACAAAGGCATACGACTCAAAATCTAGACAATATATAGTCAAAAAAGGATACTCCTCTTCTCCAAGAGGAAACATGAGATCTTTCCAGAAACAAAATTTGAGGGAATATTTGGAACAAGAAAAACCTTCCCAAAGTAAACCTTTTTTTACGAGCTATTGGAAAAAACACATCAATTTTAGAGTTTAAGGAATTGAAGATATCCATTCCTTATCCAAAATATTGGCCCAATTATTTGTTAGCTATGATAGAAGTTATCCCCCTTCCCTCAAAGGAAAGCCTATTCTAGCCTCAACATGCTCTTTGTTGCCTAGATTTCTATTTTGGAAAGCTTGGTTAGCACAAAACAAGAAGGTATTCAAATTTGAATCATTGACTTTGAACAGTAACCACAAATCGGTTAGCTCAGTGGTAAGGAAAATTCATGGCTAGCTAGAAAAATTCAGTTGTTGGAGATTCTTCCCTCGTAAGCATTTTGTAGAGGTCTAATTTATGGGTAAGGAAAAGGTTCATCTCGATAGTAAATTCCAATGCAAACAAAGGTGTCCTACCCCCACATGGAGAACTAAATATTATAGAGAAAGTGAGTCACTCCCAAGCC
>JASDQU010195152.1:5469-25193 GCA_032191745.1 Picea mariana | reverse complement strand
TCTTGATAAGCTATTTATGATAAGGAAGTTTTTGCTGGGTTTTCTTCCCCTAGAGGGTTTCCCAGGATAAATGCTGTGTCTATTGTGGATGTGTATTTCTTAGTGATCTTGTGCTTATTATGCTCTTATCTTTATGAAATGCAAAGAACTATAATATCAGCATAAAACATTAACACAACAAACCATTAGGTTTATCAGGATGCTATGGTGCAAGATGATGTATGGGAGACTGTGCCAGGATTGAAGGGACAACCAGTTTCGGGTGGCTCTTCCAGAAGTACCTTCCTTGCTAAGGAGTGTTGAAGTTTTGTAGCTCAGACAGGTACTTCCACATTGGTTTGTGTCCAACATGTGGAAGTCGTCATTAATGCCTCTTAGAACTTTGGAAATTCACTTTAATAATTTAATTATTAAAGTGAATGTCATTTTATAATTAACGAACAAAGTTTAATTTAATGAAATGCCTAAGCTTTTGGCATTAGTGAATTAAGTTAATTAAATGAATCTTAGCCATTGATCTCAAGTGAGGTGGGATTTGATCTCAACCATTAATCACTTTGGAGATTAGGGTTAGGGTTATGTTGCCGCCTTTATATACACCTTGGATTTAACGTGGAAAAACTTTTAATCCACTAGGTGTGTCCTTGGGGCAAGTCTCGAGTCAAGGTGCTATCACCTGATCCTCGACTCCTCTGTCTAGGCCAACTCTTAGTGAAGCCAAGGGGGGTAGTCCCTGTTAACCACCTATTTCGACTAGGTGTCAACGTCATATACCATGAAGATATGTACCTTGTAGTACAACAAGTTTGAAGACTTATGGCTCATCAGGGCAATTTTGCCCCCAACACTTCTTTCTATGTACACAGAATGTTCGCTCCCCGCCGTGGGACAATTTTGTAATATGTTATCATGGATCAATTTTTTTTATTTTTCCAAGGACTTTATCATTAGGGAAGTCCTTTCATTGAGTGTTTTTTTTTCCTCAGGTAATTAATCTTGCTTTGCGGCGATTTTAATTACCCTTGAGTTTTTCACTCAATAATCCTCCGAAGTGGTGAAAGGCGTTCTAATGATTGAGCCCATTGGGTGACTAAGGTTTAGAAGTGTTGTAAATGACCATGCTAGACATCTCCTAGAGTCTTGCGGAATTTCGTTAAGTTTTGATAGGATTTTTTAATAATTAAAATTTTCTGTAAATTGTAAATTTTAATTATTTTTTATGAAAAATGTAAAAATTTGGTCCTTGGGGATTTTGTATAGGGGTATGGGTATTCAAATCAATTGGCTTGTGACCCCCTACACCCTGGGACCAAGTTTCAACTCATTTGTACAAGTGTTGCTAGGTCAATGTCCACGAGGAGTCCAAATCAGTCAAAAATCATCAAATAATTGGCTGAGGTAAAAAAGCCAGATTTTGTAAAAGTGACTAAATTCATGGAAAAAGATGGGGAAATGATTCTTAAAGTCATTCCTAAGTTAGGAAAAGGTTCTAAAGTGAGAAAGGACCCCCCACAACCAAGTTCTAAACAATTGTTGAGTTTCCCTAGCAAGAGGGGTGCCCCCCTCTTCATGATCGTGTGGCAAATGTGAAAAAGTTAAGGTTGGGAGGGCCCTAGACCTTGGGCGCCCCCCTTAGACCATAGAGAGATGTTGTAACTTGAGAAAAGGGTTCCCACCCCCTAACAACCATTCCCCCTCTCACATGGTGTGCCCCTCTCTCCCTTGGTGCGCCCCCCTCAGGATGTGGGCCCTCTCTTGCATGAATGCCACTTGGAGATCATGCAAGAGGAGTCTCTCCTCCTCCCCTCCCTTAAAAGAAAGGTCCCTTTACTCATTTTGACATCTAATTTCATAGCAGCTCCATGTTGCCCAATTTTCTCCTCACTCTCTCTTGTTCTTCCCCATTTTCTCTCTTGTAATATTGTTGCCATATTGCAGCCACTCTTTTCAATAATAAAAGTGAAGCTTTGTAGGAACTCTTGGTGTCCTTGTGGTGTTCTCTTGGTGTTCTATTGGGGTACTCTTGCCTCTCTTGTTTGGTGTTCTTGCGAGGTAACATTTCTGCAGTTTATGTTTATCTAGCTCACATTGTTTTACTTGAAAAACCCCAAGCAAAGTATTTTGCTGGGGATAAATCTATAGTAGTATTGCTGTAGGTTTATGTGAGTGGCTTTTCTTTGAGTTCACAAAGTATTTTGTGAGCCATTTTGAAGGACTCACTTTCTTGCCTCATTGTGTAGCAAAGGTTTATTAGTTGTAGGTAACCAAAGCTTGGAAGAGTGGATTCCAAAAGCTTCAACTGTATTCACTAATATTTCTGATATCATTTCAGCTCTCTTTTATATATTTTCTGCAATTATTTCTCTTCTAAATCTTGCTTTCCAATCAATCATTAAGTTCATATTTTGTACATCGAAATTTCTATTTTATATACTAACCAAAACTAACTCATTCTAAGTGATTTTTAGCATTTTCCAGCAAGCATATCTTGCTGTTTTATGAAGGTTTTCGCCAGTCTAAGGGGAGGTGCTGCCCAATCTTGGCCACACAAAGCTCAAGGAATCATCCAAGAGTAGTGGTGCAAGATCCCTTCACCACTTTTCCCTTCTAAAGCATTGTAAGCATCCCAAGAGAGTCTCTTGGGCTTGCATTCTTTTCTATTTTCATTATTTGTAAATTGTAAAATATTTTCTAGTTTTGTTTTGCCCACATCTTGCATGTTAGTGGCTTTGCCACCCTTGCAATACCATGTTGGATAGATTAAATGCTTGATTTGTAAGTTTTGCTTAAGTAATTGCCCCACTTCTCCCATAAAGAGAAGGTTGAGTGGCTAGGATTTATTTAGCTTATTCTTTAAATTCTTATATCCTAGGTCACAAGTTTTACAAAGTTTTCTTGGAGTCTAGTTTTCAATGGTTCACTTCCAGGGTTCAAGTTTCTCCGATTTTGACCAAATGCACCAGAGTTTCTCCCTCTTTTATTGGTGACCTGCTAAAAACAGCAAGTAAGTTAGTCTAAATCTACCCAAAAGACACTTTAAGAGTGCTTTTGAAAAACCTATCTACAAAAACTCAAAATTGCTAAAACTTTCTAAGTGCAAAAGAAAGATTTTTTGAGACTTTTTTATAGCTTAAAGAAACTAAGAGATGGCTATTTTAGTTGCTTTTGTTTGCTGTTATAAAACAGCAAACAAAAACTACTAAGTAGCTTGATTTAAGCAATGAAACTACTTCACTTTTATGCCTAAAATTTTTAGAGAAGGAATATGCAAAAAAATGATTTTTTACTTCTAGATCTAACTTTGAATATGAAAGAAAAATTTATTTAGATCTAAAGTATTATGCATGCATAAGATCTACTTGATTTAGCTTTAAAAGGAAATCTACTTGCATGCAAACTAGAAAGTAACTAAGAGAGAATTTGAAATTTAAGAAAGGGAGAGAGAGATAGAGAAGGTCTTTTCTTCAAATCTTGAATCTTGGGCTATGGGGTCCTTTGGTAAATGAAAGAGGGAAATGCTTTTCGATCTCTTGAAAAGGATGAAAGATGGATCTCCTATCCAACACCTCTCCAAGCTTGAATAACTTGTCAATCTTGTTCAATCCTTGCAAAAACTTGCTAGATAAGGTACTTCCTACAAAAGAGACTTGAAGAAACACGTTAGTTCATTAGAAAAACATGCATCTCTAAAATCTCTAGATATAAGAAGATAATAGGATCTAAACAACAAACAATTTAAATAGATCCTATCCTACTCTATGTTAACACAACTTCCAAGGCCTTATATGAAGTAGATATACAATGAATTGAACAAAATACTAAGTTACCTCAAGTTTATGCACAATTAGCCAAGCATCCACACATTGACACAATCACCATAAACCTCCAAAGTCTTTTATTCAATCTTCAAAAGAGTATTACAACAATATTACAATGGCAAAGTTCTTTACCCAATCTCCAACTAACTCAAATGAGGAGGGGTCGAGCTTGTTTTATAGTGCAATGGGTGACAATCCCAAGGCTAGGCGCATTGCCAAGTGGTAAGGGTGCATCTCTTGATGTGCATGTGAGGGAAAGACACCTCACTCTAAACTAAATTGACTCGCCAAGCAAGAGGTAGTCAATTGAGTGTCTTACTTGCCACATGGAGTTGTTAGGTGAGGAGGGTGAGTCATCCCTCTTTGGGATTGACACCCCTCTCTCTAAATGCGCCACTACATCAAGGGAAGGCGAGTTCCATCTTTGGGATCTTCTCCCCTATACACATCACCAAAGAGGTTGCCTACCTCTCTAGATAACTCGTCCTCACTCTTAGTTGACTAAAGACAAAGGGAAAACATGTCCCCGATATGTTTCCTTATTAATAGGTTGCTGATTTTTGTCTTTATTTTGTCAATTATTTACCTTTTTCGAGAGAAAATCAAATTTTCTTGAGTAAAACTCAATATTTTCCCTCGAAAAGGGGGTACACAGGTAATGTGGGTACTCTGAACATGAAAACGAGTACCTACAAGGCATATGATGCCTCCTAGTACTACTTTTTTAACTTATTGACCAAATACAATTAAAATATCCCGATTTTGCGGGAAATTTTTTATTTACAAAAAACATTAAAAAACCTAAGGGGGACTTGTCGCAATTTCCATATGACTCAATAAATATGACCTGGCATGGTAATATAAACATTTAGACACTTAGGCTTAGATTTTCCATGCCAAGGCCTAACCACGAGCACATACTCCAACTTTGGACGGTATTTGAGTGAAAAAACTTAGAAATTATAACTTGCCTAAGAATAAATTTTCAGGCAAGAAATGATTAACAAGTGAAAAAAAACACTCTAGAGTAAGTACTCGTGATCAAGTCTTAGGTGGCCAATCCTTTTACAACATCATCATGCTAATCTCATCTTTTTACAATGCCCCGTAGAAGATGGAAATGCGAAAAAAGTTGGTCAAAATGACCTGCTGGATTTTTGAACTCTGAAAAATGAGCAAGTGATTGCTCAGTCTTTGGCGGCTCAACTGCAGATCCAACTAGTGCAACTGAGTGGATAACAGGTTCAACTGAAGATTATAAAAGACAGCCAAGATGAGAGGAGAAGACACATAAGCAAGGATACAGTGACCCATTTGAGGGTGGAGGACTTTCACTCTGCAGATTTGGCAAGGGAGGAAATACTGCAGCCATGAGGATTTCAGTAGGTTGTACCAGCAAGGTGGAGGCTGGAAGTTTTTCTGAAGGGCTGTACAATCTGCAGGAGCACCCAGGGAGGGTTGTACATCCCACGAGTCAAGCCATACAGGCCGTAGGAGGGAAGACACATGCCTTACAGCGTAGGGCTGGGCCATACATGCTGCTGTACAACCAGCAGTGCAACAGACAGGGATAACAAGGGGCAGGGGTTTTCTTTTGCGGAAATTTGCCCAGGTTTTCCTGTTGTTTGTATTTTCTCTGTGGGCCATTTTACCGGTAAGGGAGCCCTTGTGTACTTGGATATTATTTAATAAAAAGCAGATTTGAAGGGCAGAAATTTGTTGTGCATGTGTCATTGTGAGATTGGTTTCTATTTTTCTTCCACTATTTGTTTCAGTTAATTATTTCAGCAAGTGTAAATTATTCAGTGAGCTCCAATTTAATTTCAGCAAAGAAATCACTAGGAAATAATTTATCTAGGGCTAGGATTGGAAAATTAACACTGTTGACATAAATCGGTTTTTACCTTATCCTCACATTGAAAATAAAACCCATAAATTGCAATATATTTCAAGCAAGAGCAACAGTGCAGAAGTATTTCCTTCATACTTTATTTCATGTAGGTTCATGGTAACACTTGATTTTTACAGCTAAAAAACATTTGAAATGTAAGCCTGTATCTTTTGTCAGGGGTGCTGCAAACTATGTTAAAATGAATAGGACCCTTGAAGTTTGAACCATAGGTAATTAGTAATTAGATAATAAATAATCTTATAACTAGCTTTTGCCATGTATAGTTGGGGAGTTAATTTGCATGGTTAAGATATGCATTCCTACTGGGATGATATTTACCTCTTACTCTCACATGACATGAGGTGCTTGCATGCATGTCAGTTTTTCTGCAATATAATTGAGATAAATAGCATTTAGAGGAATGAAAAGAGGGTTCTGAATGCAAGAGTTGTTTCAAAAGTTAATATCAGGCCCCTAAAAGATTTCTTACGATTTTTCTTTTGATGCTTCTTTGTTTCTACTGATTGTCAATAACTATATCCTGTGAGTCTGCTAGTTGAACATGAAGATCCTTGCACGATTAAGTGAATGTTCTAATTCTGGTGACATGAAGAAAACAGTCCATCTGATTTGATTCTGAGCATGATATATCTTCTTTTTATTGCACTAGAAGATCTGTTGGACTACTTATTAGTAATTACAACATAAAATTAAAGTAGGTTTTCTGACTATCTTGGTGTATCTGTGTAATCATTCTGTCTATAATGTTATTAGTTGTCTTATTATGGTTGTATTTTGCAATTACTATTTCACTTGCTAAGCATATTACAATCATTGTCTCAGGATCTACGTTTGAGGGGATACTGGATGCAGAATTGGATCAACTTGCACACAGTGAACGAATTCAAACCCATGACAGACTACTTGCTAAGATTAGTGAGGGATGGACAACTGAAATATGTGTAAGTCAAACTCATTATATAAACAACCATAACACTTGCATTAATTGTAGCAATGGCATCCAAAATATGGTCATCTGGTTTACAATTTTACAATCTACTGACCTATCTATCATGAATGTGAAATTCATCCTTTGAGATGGGCACAAACTTAAATTGTATCGAGCATGAATTGGTGGCAATGGGCATTGAACCCATGGCTAGTTTCTGCTGCAGATAGAGAATCTGAATCTGAATCCGAATTTTATTAAAACATACACGAGGCCAGCTGGCCTATGGGATATAAAGGATTACATATAATGCAACATTTTCATAGTACAAATGAAAAAAGAGAATAAAATGAGGAAAGATGTAAAGTGTAGTACAAAGACATCTTGGACTACTTATCTGGATTCAGCCTTATCTCTGTAGAAAGTCTCCTGCCCTGCTATAGCAGCTTTCATTAACTTTTCTCCAGTGTGCATCATTCTTGAGGCTTTCTTTGCCATGTCCTCTACATGGCCTTCTTGGAATGCCATCTCCCAACTGCAGTCTTGTAGTCTTGTTCTCCTATTGATGTGGCCATATGCTTCACAATGCAGCAAGAAATGTTGTTCGGTCTTGTTAGCACACTTTTTCACCCTCCAATCAGATCTGATATAACATAAATCAGTGATGAAAAAGAGGCTAATTCTAGGAGAGAATGCCCTAAGTGTCACTGGCAAACTTGCTGCTGGTTTTAAGTTTGATTTTCTGCAATAAAACACATAAACAACAGCGAAAAGTGTTTTGGACAGCATGTGATACAGCCCAAGACATTAGGAAAATAAAAGTAAATTTCGCTTGGTAGAATCCCTGCAATGTTAGCTTTAGAAAGAAGGTCGAATTTAACCACAATAAAAAGGTTGGAAACTTCTAATTGATGCACAAATTAAATCACAATACCGACAAGAATCGAAAGCTTGGTGTGAGCCCAACAATTCTTTATTAATGCCTTGCCAAAGGGCTGTTTGCACCACAGAAAACAAGCACAAGAACTGGTAGAGTGGCTATCTCCGCACAAAGAAATAGAAGCTAGAGTATAGAAGAACGAGAAAGAGAGAGAGAGTATGTATGCTACTGCTGCAAAAGATCCAACCCTGAACACTGAGGAGAAGCCCAAATAAATAGACCATGAGGGTGCACTTCCCTTAAGAAGAATAGGAGGGTGCACATGTGTCAAAATAGGTAAGTAAAGTGCATGAGAGGTGAGGAGAGGGTGCATGAGAGGGCCAAGGCACATGAGGAGATAAGGTAATGTGCATGGGGTAGATAGGAGGGTGCATGAGGAGATAAGGTAATGTGCATGGGGTAGATAGAAGGGCGCATGAGGAGATAGTGTGAGTGGGAGGATGAATGCGCATGAAGGGAGAGAGGGTATGTGCCCTAAATAATAGGGATTAATGCACCAAATAAGAGACTAAGGAGAGTCACACGTGTGAGGAGGCAAGGAGACCATGCACAAATGTGAAAGGAGAGTTAAGAGGGTGCATGAAGGAAAAGATAGGAAAGATAAAGAGAGTTGAGCTTTAGTTAGCTCAACATGCCTTGCTTTAATATAGGAATACGCCACATGTCCTCAAAATTGTGCCCAACTTACTCATGAAATGGAAAGGCACATGTCGGTGAGAAATTCGCCCAACTCATTGATGATTAATGTGCCACATGTCACACTCTCGCACTGCCATTTGTCAGAATCTGACTCTGCCATATGTCACCTTGGAGGGTGACCATCCTTGCTATAAATTGTAACTACTAAAAATAGCAGTCTGCCCCTAAAAATTAGGAAAACGCCAAATATGTCCGAGATGACTAGGAGACCACTATCAAATGCCGCACGTCTAAAAATAGACATGGCTAAAAAAAGAAAGTCCTCAGAAGTTAGTGAAAATATGCTCATTAGATTCAATTTTTTGTAAGGAATCCAGAAATGTAATTAGAATCATCATCTGACCCCCCGATCTCCACCTGCTAAAAATAGAAAATACTCACATGTCATCCCAGAAAGGTCTCACTAGACTTAGAATGTCTCTAGGATCAATATTGTAAGCTTAGAATCCTGATCCGAACCCTAGAACTCAACTTGCTAAAAATAGAAAGTGCCTGCATAATACCCGAAAAAGTGTCATCATGCTCAGAATCATGCAAAGACCAATACTGTATGTTCAAATCTGACATGCAAGTCTGTGGACAATGTCTCCTAAAAAGTAGGAACCCAGCTAAAAATATCATCAATCTCTCTCAAATCCATGGAAAACTGTGCTATCTCTATCTCCGAGGAAAAAAACCACCACTACACTGATCATGTACTTGTCTTTGATGGGAACCAACCATTGGCTCACACAAATGCTCAAAATCTAGTTCAACTGTCTAAATGCCAACCAAATATGGCATGCTGGCTCCTAACCCTCGAGATTTTGAAAGGAGAAAATCCAGGGGTTAACAATGGCGACTCAAGGGGATGAGATCCCCCTACGGGATGTCGAGAACCTGTGAATCTATGTACAGTTATTTGGGACTCTTTCCCACCTGGATGGGAACCCCGAATTGGAGCTTCCAAATGGCGGGCCCATTTGGGGAGATGACAAGGTACATGCATTTCTATCCACTATTGGAATGGCAATGGATCTTTCTGGTCATCGCCAGGACTCTTATATGACGCTATTGAATCAATAAACATCCTCTTCGTGACCGAGACTCGTGAGCCCTGTTCGACCTCTCCCATATATTGCAGGTTACCATTGGTTTTCAGTTTGCAGGCAGGAGACGAGGAGTTCGGGCGGGGTCAGAGGATCAGGTAGAGTTGCTTGCTTGACTAGTGACTCTCTCCGGAACAGAGTATCTTTGGTAGCCGAAGATGAGTTTGCTAGGTTTATGTGGATCTGTATTAGCGTCTGAGTCTCCCCTCCGAGGCACATATATATTGCAGTTTGTTACTTTCCCCCAACCTCTTCACCATTTGCCATCCATAATGTCTCAAATGGGGACCTCTTTGTAGACCTGTACATCAGCATCACCCAATACTCCGCTGTTGGGGAGGTCATCCTCTTAGGCGACTTCAATGCTTGTACTAAAGATCTCCAGATTCCTCTCAATGACCGATCAGAGGATGTGATGTGCACCCAGGGGATAGATCCAGATTCAGTAGGGCTTCACCGGATGTCAGATGATGCTTTGGGGCCCACTACAATTTATGGTAAGCATCTATTGCAGCTGGGGGAATCCCAAGAGTTTTTGATTTTAAATGGTCTCCCATGTTTCCCAGACTCTTGCTTCTTCACCTGTCGACCACATGGTGGGGGTGCGAGTGTAGTTGATTATGTCCTCGCTAGCCATAACTTGCTCCCTTTTATTCGCCACCTCTCGGTCTCCCCCATCCCCCTTGCCGATCATGCACTTCTTTCCTTCTCTCTCCAATTTGACCCTCCCCCTCCACCCCATCTCTCCCCTCGGGGCCCACCCCAAACCAACTTTCGATTTGACGAAGGCGACCCTAACATCTTCTCTTCTATCATACACCAGATGCTCCCATCGAAGTCCCAATTCTCCTCGCTTGATTTTGCTTCCACTAAATACACCTGTCTTTCATCTGCCATTTGGGAAGCAACACTCAAATCCTTCCCTCAATCCACTCGTCACACTTCCACCCCCCCCAAAATTGGTTCTTGCCCCATGAACAAATGGTACGATGAAGAATGCAAGAATCTACATCGAAAACTCCACCATGCTTTCATCCATTCTCAACCCTCCTACTACGCCTCAAAACCTCTTATCGTTGTCTCCTCCATCGCAAGAAACGACTCTTTGTCTCTTAGAGAAGACAGGACCTTTCTTCTCTCCTTGCCCATTCCCCAAAACAATTCTGGCGTACCATCCTTCCTCGACATACCTCCCTTCCATCTGACCTTGACCCTGCATCCATGTTCTCCCACACTTCCAATCTTTATGATATTCTCGGGCAGACCCAAATTCATGTTACCTCTCCACCCTCCTCTTGTCACCTTTTCTCAAACATGGATATTCGAGAGGCCATTTGGGTGATGAACAACAACAAAGCAGCCGATGAGGAAGGTTATCAGGCAAAGTTCTTTAAGCACAATGTCCGTGCTTTGGTTAGTTACTTGGTTGATCCGTTCAACCATGTAGTTCGTGAAGGCTTTCCACCGGCATGGTCACACCACATCATCCATCCGATTCATAAATCAGGTTCCAACTCAAATCCCAATAACTATAGAATGATCATGGTGGGCCACATGTTCTCGAAGTTGTATGCTACGGTTCTTCATAGGAAACTCTACAGTGACCTTGAGAAGAGACACCTCAGAGCTAGAGGACAGACAGGTTTTCGGCTGTCTCATCAAACCATTGACCACATCTTCACTCTTCGCGCCGTGATTGAGGAGGAATGACACTGCTCGTCAAAAGTCTACTGTTGTTTCGTAGATTTTCGGAAAGCTTTTGACTCTGTCCCGAGGGAAGCTCTATTCCAACGGCTTAGAGATATCGACATCTGTGCGACTCTATTGACAGCTATTACATGCCTATATGAGTTCGTTCTTGGTCGTCTTCGCACAACTCATGGGATGTCTGATCTCATCCAAAGCACTATTGGGGTCAAACAGGGTTGTCCACTGTCGCCTACCTTGTTTGGGATTTATATTGATGAGTTGGAGGCATTTCTACCCGAGCATATCCAGGACACTGATGGCTGTCTTTTTCACCAGGTTCTGATATCTATTCTACTCTTTGCTGACGATGTGGTCCTCCTCCCCTCATCCCCAGAAGGGTTACAGAGGCAACTGGATGCCTTAGCTCTGTTTTGCGACCTTCGACAGTTGACGGTCAACCTGGGTAAAACCAAGGTTATGATCTTCAATGGGGTGAAGAAAACTTCAAACCTTCACTTCCTCTTTAGAGGGGAAGAGATTGAGATCACCAACAATTATACTTATTTAGGGGTGCAATTCTCAAGTTCCCGCTTCAGTTTGCACCCAGCTCTTCAGCCTCGAATCAACAAAGGTTATGGATCCTTAGCCCTTCTCGGGAGACAGTGCTTTCGACACCACTTCCAGGACATCTCGTCCAAGATGAGCCTCATGGACACCTTGATCCGTCCCACTGTTCTATATGGCTCAGAGATTTGGGGACCATCTTTACTTGAGTCAGATTGGGCTTTAGCTGAGAGAGTCCAAACTCTTCTTCTCTGTTGCATCATTAGATGCAAGTAGACAGTACCCCAACACATCATCCTTGTAGAGTTTGGGGCTTAGCCCTTCCGGCTTGAGACAGTTTTCAGATTGGTTTCATTCTTGCATCGTGTCCGGGGCTTTGCAGACTCCCAAAAGGGAAGGGACCGGTACCCTTATCTGGCATATTGCTCTTCTGAGACTATTGCCCTTTCCACTCCTCCGGGTCGGGCCAGATATTGGTTTGTTGGGGTTTCAGATCTCCTAGAGTCTATGGGCATTCAGTTGTATTGTCTCCCTCCTTTCTGATATTCCTTAGACGCTCCTGGTCACCTTTTACCTACTAAACAAGAGTTGAATAAGATCATGAGGGAGGACATTTACAAACAGTTCGTCCATGTCACCTGGGTCAACCCTCTAGGAGGGTTGCACCCAAAGATGGCTTTTACGCTGAGCACTACTTGGAGTTGAGAAACAAGCTCATTGTTCGACCCCAGTATACGTTCCGTCACTAGATGCATGCTCTTCGCATTCCTCTAGGCCAGTTCAAAGTGGGTTCTCATAGACTTCGGGTAGAGACAGATCATCAGATTGATGGATTAGACAGAACCTACCAGGTATGCCATTTACGGGAAGTGGAGACCAAAGTGCACTTCATTTTTGGATGCCCTGTCTACTACAAGATCAAAGGAAGATTCCATTGCTTGTTCAAGGGTTCTCAGACCCTCGCCGACTTTTTCAGGTATCCCGATCAGAGATGTTTGGCCCTATATATGCAGGAGGCCCTCAGGTTTCGAACACATATTCTTCAGCCCCCCATCAGACCAGACCCCACTCAGAGGATCATGACATTTTTCAGGGTACTACCTTCCCATAGGGGCACCAAGAGACCATCGGATATCAGTACATATCCAAACCCTAGATCAGTGAGGATCTGTGGGACCTCACCCCGCCATACGAGATCTCAGTAGCAGATCCATCTCAGATCCCTTACTGGGCGACGAACTAGGTCCTACAGGCCTCATCAGAGTGTGCATCCCGCTAGACAACGACTCAGCAGTCGGTCCGCACTCCCCACTAGTTCTTCATCGAGCCAACAAACTTTATTGAGTTTCCTTCTTTCAGCCTCGGATGTTAGGAGAGATGGGTTTGGTCCTCAAACCTATTAGCTCTTGGATCTTCTTCGCCAGTGCATCTCTGTCCCATTGCGGGACTTTGTAGTTGCGGTTGAAGATTCCTCATGCTTCAACCCAGTTTACATTGTCTATTCTTTACTTCATGCATTGTACCTCTTTATAGGAGACCGTTTGGTACTCCCGCTTTGAATGGACATCATTGTACTCAACAGTCCCTTTGACCTACTTTGTGGTCATTAGTTGGACATTAATAAAATTATCTTATCTTATCTTATCTTATCTATGAGAAAACTGAAGGAACATACCAATGGACCCCTGTACCTATGTGGAAGTGAAAGGCCCTGTAAGTTGACCTATGATCCCAAATGCCTATCCAATGGCCATTGGAGTCAAAACAAATATAAACCTCCCATTGACTAGCTGAAAAACAAGGGGTCTCAACGGTCAAACACTCTCTTGACCTGTGCCTGGTAATCTGTAAAGTGTGTGTATGCCACAAGTCTATCTTCCTCTAGTTGCACCATCTCATCAATACGATGCTACAAAGCTTCCTGATTGGTGGTAAATTGTCCCAATAGCTTGTATACTTGCAATCTCAAGTTAACTGGCAAAACATCATCCAAGCCATAAACCAACTCAAAAGGGCTCTTACTAGTGGCATGCTTCTTTGTACTTCGGTCAACCCATAATGCATGCTTGAGAGAACTATCCCATGCTTTCTTGTTGTTTCCAATTGTCTTCCTGATTATTCTGATAAGGTTCTTGTTGCTTGACTTGGCCAACCCATTCCCTTGTGGATCATAATTGGCTGAATGAGCCAAAGTGATGTCGTACTGGGAACAAAAGGAAAGCAACTCAATAGATCTAAAAACACTAGCATTGTCAGTTGTAATCTTTTGCAGGACCCCGAACCTGGTGAGGATATTATCCTCCAAAAATCTGATAATGGCAGCACTAGAGGACATATGGTGAAATAATTTGTGGCTACCAAAATCCAAGTGTGCTCGGCACTGAAACTTTGCAAGAACTGCCTAATAAAATCTAGACCCCACTGTTGGAAAGGGGGCTCTACTCTAACCAGATGTAAAGGCAAAATAGGGAGCTTATGCTTTCTTCAAATCGTTGACAAGCCTCAGATGCTCGGACATAAGCATTCGCATCTCTGAATAAGGTAGGCCAATAATAGCCCGCACGCATGATCTTGTGTGCAGTGGTCCGAGCAGAGAAGTGTCTGCCACACACTCCTGAATGGAGATCGTGCAAGATCTCCCTAGACTCATCACGACCCACATAGTGAAAAATGATACCATCCTGGTTCCTCCATCCTAAAGTGCCCTGCCAAAAACAATACTTGGTAGCACGAAGCTGCAAAGTTCGCTTCTATGTATTGGTGTAGTTAGGAGGACATGATAAGTTGGTTAAATAAATAATAACATCATTGTATCAATCATAATTTTTAAAAGGATTTGAAAAAACATTTACCTGTGGATCTTGTACCGCTTCCAAATTGTTCTTTGCCATCATCTTAGCCAATCCTTGGCCTCTGACTAACTTGGTAGGCCTCATCTCCAGGTCATTCTCTTGGATCTTAGTGATCCACCTTTCCCTAGTTTTGTTACAATTCTTTTGAATCAAAATCTCTTTAACCATGGGATGGGGGACATAAGCAAGTATTCAAGCATTCCAAAACTAATTCCTGAAGTTGGCTGACCCCTTCACAAGCACAAAAGTTTGCTTTTTCATCAACTTATAATTCAATTCTTTTCTCTGAAAAGCCTTACTCATGAACGCTATTGGTTGCTCCATTCCTTCATCATTCTTCTGCAAAAGCACAACAACCATAGTAGAGTCAGATGCAAAAGAAAAAAATTGAAATTCTTTATTATAATCTAGACTAACAAGAGTAGGAGAGTGACACAAAGCCTATTTAATATCTTCAAAAGCCCTCTTGCCTTCATCACTCCATTTTAAATCATAGCCCTTTTTCAACATGTATGAGATAGGCTTGACGATCTTCGCATTGGGAATGAACCGCCTCACAAAGTTGATCCGGTCAAAAAAAGATTGAATTTCCTTTGCTTGCTAGAAGAGGGACCTCTTGAATTCCTTTAACCCTGTCAGGATCTATCTTCACACCATCCTTTGACACTATATGACCCAACAACTTTCCTTCGAATACCCCAAGAATTGACTTCTTTGGGTTCAATGATATACCAAGAGACCCACACTTGTCAAAATGTTTACATAAATGAGTAACATGATGTCATGATCATCTCTATTCTTGGAAAATACCGTTATATCATCTTGGTAAACTGTTATGAACTTGAAAAGATAATCAGAAAAAGCAAAGTCCATAGCACACTGGAAAGTGGCTCCAATGTTCATGAGCCCAAATGACATGTAGATGTAAGAGTATGTTCCCCAAGGGGTCATGAAGGTCGTCTTGTACCTGTCTTTCCTTGCTACTATCACCTGATTGTATCATGAGAAGCCATCCAACATGGACATCATGCCTGAACCTGTAACTGCTTGAAAGACATGTTCCATGCTGGGAAGTGGGTAGTTATCCTTGAGAGATGCGCGAGTAAGGTTTCGAAAATCAATACATATGCGTATCTCACCTGATTTCTTTCTTACCAGTACATAGTTAGCCACCCAATGAGAGTACTTAATCGGTTCAATGATTCTTGCCTTGTATAGTTTCTGCAATTCTTTCTGAATGGTGGGTGCTACCTTGGGGTCCATGAATCTGAGTCTCTGTCTAAATGGTTTGGCGCCCTCCAAGAGTGGTATTGCATGGTTGATTATCTTCGGATTATATGCCTTCAACTCATCGTACGACCATGCAAAAACATCTTTGAATTCCCTTACCAGTGCTACAATCTTGGCTCGCTCTTGAGGAGTGCAACCTTTCCCAACCTTAATGAGCCTCTGTGTGTCCTTGGATCTGATGTCAATTTCCTCTACCTGTTGGCCTACATAAGGTTTGTTAGCTCTAGAAAACATGTGAGATCTATCAAATAAACCTTCTAATGGAACAAAAACTTTGGGAATTTTATTGCTTTTAAGTTGAATCATCGGGGCCTCCTCACCATCCTATATCTCATCAATGATATTGTCAAAAAACTCATTAGCACAATTCAAAAAATTAAATACGTGTCTATCATCCTCAAAAACTTGCCATGAGCCAATATTATCCGAAACAAAAGGATGAAAAGATACCTCAACCATATATGTAATGTATGGATTTGTCACCCATGGTTATAAAAGAGTGACCACAGTCGCCAAAGAATCAACCAATTTGTTCAGACTCCTATGCACATGGGAGATATTAAATGCATCATAATATTCAATTTCATCCCAAACCGCATTTCTATACCTCTTCAAGCATTGATTCCAAGCTTCACATTGCATCTTCACCTGATTCACGACAAGCTCTGAATCTCCTTCAACCCTCAGCTGTTTGACCCCCATCTTCCTAGTCCTCTGAAGCCCTAACAACAAAGCTTCATATTCCGCCATACTGTTAGTACAATCAAACTCTAAATGGAAAGAATAAGGATAAATCATACTTGAGGGAGCAGTGAGGACAACCCTTGCTCCTGACCTGAATTTGGAGCGAGCCCCATCAAAGTGCATAGTCCATAATCCATTGTTCTCATTCTCTAATACAAATGTTAGGGGGTGTTGCCGTCCTAATACACACTTGCAAACGTGAGCAAAGTCCAACTCACTTAGTGTGTCCTTGGAGGCACAATGCCTAGGTTCATAGTCCACACTGTCACCTTGACTGGAACCTCTTCCTTCTAGGCTTACTCCTAGGGAAGCCAAGGGGGGTAGACCCTAGTTACTAGATTTGATTTAACTTTAGAGTTCTAGGAGTTGGTTTTAATTTGTTTAAAGGCTTGGGGGAAGCACTAGCCTAAGATGCTAAGGCAGCAAATGCAAAGTGCAAGATTAACTAAGTGACAAGCAGCCCTTTCCCTAAGTCAACTAAAACTAGTGCCTAAGGTTGGGCAAGGAGTCAACTAAGTTTGAGGGTGTTCAATTACAAAAATATTACAAGTTAAAAATATTAGAACTACCCCACAAACTAAAGATTGCAACTACTTATACAATGAAAGATAAATGTTACAAAGATACAAGATGATACACAAGATACAAATTAACAAGATATACAATGATGCCAAAAGGTGAGAGTTTAGGAAATATTCAACTCTAAGATCAATCACATGAAGCCAAGCATGCCCCAATAACACTTATTCTATTGGACTGCTTTTCAATGGCAACCACTAAAGCACTCAAGATTCAAGAAGATGATGCCTCCCCAAGTGGGATACTCAACTCCTTCTTGAATCACACTACAAGAGCAATAAACAAAGATGTATATGTTTGGAAACTCAAATGCTCATGAAAATTTAACACTTAGAAAGACAAACCATAAGATTGCATGAAAGATTTATAAACATGAAGATACTTGCAATGTGTGTTCCTAAACATTCATCTAAAGATACCCAAACACATGGATTGTCTATGCAACTAAGTGGTTAGGAGTTTCTTAAAGATTAAGTAAATTCTATTTTTCCCTCCCCCTAACTATGTGTGGAACTTTAAACCTCCTCCTCCTGTTGCCAAATAGCTGCCGGGTGCTCAAGATAGTAAGGCAACGAGGCCCACCCTAGCTTCCACGGTCAGCCCTGACAGTAAGAGTACTTCCCGGAGAGGACACCCACATGGAGCGCCACGGGACGGTCCCCTGCCACTACCCTACGTTGTTTTCCTCAAACCCGTTTTAGATGGTGAAGATGGTGGAATTAGGTTATCCTAAGTTGTCTAAAAGGTTATTATGACTCGCGGGTGAGTCTTTAGGTGTGTTTGGAGTGTTTTAGAAAAGTTTTAAGTGCCCAAAACGTGTGATTTATGCCCAAAACCGAATTGAAAAGTGACTGTTATGAAGTGTTGCAAAATGTAAGATTTAGAACCATAAACACATGAACAACATGAAAGAAAAGCTCAAAAGATATACACCATTGACATAGCCATATCATTCACCATTCATAACATGTAACTTTGCAAGAAATAAAGCAAAGGCAAGAACAACTTGCCAATTGATACCAAGAAATAAACTTAGATTTTATCACTTATCCACATATGATATCCTATGAACAAGACGTGCTGAAAAAGGAAATGTTTGGCAAGAAAAAGGAAATTAGATCCTAAACCATTGAAGTGATTCACATATGCTTGAGATATATAAATGGCAAAATGCCCTAAAAGATAAATGAGTTGCACCACTTAAGATTATTTCCAAAACATTTAAACCATAAAGCATAACATTATAGACACATGTGAAAGAGATAGCCAATAACTAAAGCATAAAAGAAAGTGAGATGATAGATGTGTGATGACTACTCTAGATAGATTTTAAACCATATGAACATGTAAATCATCAAAGCATTACTACCATCTAGCTTTACGATTTGGGGATTACTCTCCCAAGGTGTAGGCAACTTTAGTTAAGCAATAAACATGAAATGGAAAATATTGCAGCAAATCACTCACAATGACCAAGGTGGAGGCAAGCCTACCATTTGTTGGCCAAAGAGGGTTGAAAAACAAAAGAATGAGATTATTATTATTATGTGGCCACACTACCTTGTCTTGTGGACAAGTGGGGCAAAACAAATAAAAGAAAATGGAAAACAAATCTAAACTAGCCCAACGATATTGGGGGGTTGGCTTGGCCAATCACTCACCCAAGGTGTAGGCAATGTATAACTTATAAAGAATGATACAAATAAGCTGAAATAATAGCAAATAAATGCAATATACAAAGAGGAAAGGGAAATGATTCGTTACCCAACTTGTGGAACCTCTTGGGGATGTTGTGAGAGTGAATTTCGACAGTGTTTCCCCTTGTCCCTAGTAAGAATCTGCAAAAAACCAGCAAACAAAAGCTTGCTGGAAATGCTGCAAAACACAAAAAAGGTTAAGAAAATTTTCTGTTTTTATACAGAAAATTTTCACATGAAATCTCCAAGTAAAATGTAAATATTTTTGACCTATCTATGATATGTTAGCTACAACAATATGATGAATATGAACAGAAAATAGATCAGATCCAAAATAAAAGAAAGGAGTGTGAGAAAGTCTTGATTGAAAACCCCTCTAAAGTCTCTTCCAATCAAATCTGCACAACTCAAGCAAAATGTGAGGTAAAGGAGTAGCATAACATGATAGAATAAGTTAATAGAATGAAGTACTTCACAATATCAACTACCCTACATATATAGATTAGCCACACTAATGTTAAATGATCTACTCAAACAAACTAATTTGCTCAAGAAACTAGTCCAAAACCCAACAAGATGCAAAAGGAACAAGATCACCTCATGTAAAAGAGAAAATCTGAATACTCTAGATTACTCCAAATCCTCCAAAGCTTTTCTTATTGAATCCAAATGGGAGAGCCTTGCAACAACTAATTGCTCCAATGCTCTCAAGAGAGAAATGAGTGAATGTGAGATGGCAAGAGCAAGATGGATGGGGCGAAATTTCTGTAGCATAACTTTAGCTCAAAGAATGGTGAGTTGAATGAGAGGAATAGGGCTCTACTTATAGTTCAAGAGGCAAGGTGAAGGCACTTGGATGGATGCCAAGTGTTGCAAACAAGAGCAAGGGAGTGGATCTCAAGGAGGGGGGCGTAACTCCTCTTG
>JASDQU010195150.1:0-12711 GCA_032191745.1 Picea mariana | reverse complement strand
TCTTCATCCCCCTTTCAAATTATCTGATCTGAATATTGTTTCCTGAAAGCACTACTTCTTTAGATGTGTAATGAGTGTTTATTTCATTGAATCATTAAAGACCCCATTGTCCCAAACACATAAAAACCATTATTTCTAAGTTACCAATCACCTTTGGTCTACAACCACAAAGGGTTTCTTGGAGTGATAACAAATTGGCGCCGTTGCTGGGGAAACGGAATTCAAGCTCTGCTTTCCTGGGATACGACACAGAGATGATCTTTGATGATAGACAAATATTAGACATTTTTAGTTGGTTGTAATCATCTATTTGGTGACTCCACAAGTTCATCCTGGCTCCTAAGAGGATCAGTACTAGGGAGAATCCTCAAGAATCACCGATCACACCAGTGTCCAATCCAGAATTAATTCTCAGGAAGGGAAAGATGATTCAAGGTCAGACTTCAAATACAAAAGGTAATCCTCTTTTTAGTTCTAGAAAATCTACTACAGAAAAATTTGGTTTCTCTTTAGAGAACATTGATGAAAAAATAGCTGTAAATATTGTAGAAGAACAAATTCTTTTTGATCAATAGAAAAATCCTAGTGATGATAAATTGACAGACTATAATTTGATTGAAAAAACCTCTAAGACTTTAGAAAGAAGCCACAGTTCTTCTTCCCTTGAGTCTTTTCACTCTCAACAACAAGAAGATCACTTGAACATTTATACTAGCCTCCTTGCTGTTGAACAGCTCCTCCAAGAGTTAGTTGCTAAGGGTGAATAAAATTTAGCTGGGCAGCTTGCAAATTTTTACAGGGCCTCTTATCAGACCTCTTTCCCTTTAGAATATTCACCTCTTTCGCATTCCTCCAGTGTTGAAGACTTGAAGAAGAAACTATCATTTTCCCCACCTCTGACATTCATGGCTGCACCACCTCCTTTGAATAAGATGCAACAAATCCTAGATGCTAGGTATGCACCACTCATATCGCCAAACCCAGTACCATCCATGCCAATGGGAGACTATCAGAAATATATGCCTAAATTCACAAGCGAAGGCGATGTGTCTGCTGAAGAACATATTGAGGCTTTTTACAGTTATGCAGAGAACCTTAATATTGAACAAGAAGATGTTTGGACACAAGTATTTGTCCAAAGCCTAGATGGCCATGCTAGGAAATGGTTCAAAGAACTCCCTGCTAGTTCCATTGCCAGAATTGAGCACTTGGATGAGATATTTCTGAAACATTGGGGTGACAGAAGAGATTTTGTCTACTACATCACAGAATTCGAAAACTTGAGGAAACAAAGTAGTGAGTCAGTCTCTGACTTCACTAAGAGGTTTAACCGGATGTATGGCAAAATACCAGCTGAGATAAAACCATCAGATGCTTCTGCCAAGATCACATATTCTGATGCTTTTGATTCAGATTTTTGTTTTCTGTTGAGAGAAAGGAGGTCACCAACATTATCTCTCATGCAAGATGTTTCTCTTGAGGTGGAATCTAATATTCTGGCCTCCTAGAAGCGGAAAGGAGATTCTGATAGAAGAAGACCGAAGAATGAAGCCTCCTCTTCATCAAATGTTGATCCAAAACTTGATAAAATGGCCAATATGCTAGAGTCTCTAACCTCTGATATATCTAAGCTCAAGATCAAAAACAAACATCCTATGAAGGGGAGAGGCAATTATGACTCTGTAGGCAGAAATCTGAATCAAAATCCAAATAGCTTCAGAAGGAATAATCAGCCAACTCAGATCCTGCAAAGAGAAAAGAATTCTAATGAAGATCAGAGGATAAAGGTCCCTCTTCAGAATGTTGTGATGGACGATGACAATGGTGAAGATCAAGAAGATGGAGAAGGTGACATTCATTGTGTTGGAGAAGTTACATAACACAACATGACTATGAGGAATCATTGATGACTGAACAGACAGAAGATGATATTCTTGGTGATGGCATTTTCACAACAGAAGATAAAAATAGATATAACCTTCGATCCAAATCTAATGCTGCTCAACAAGATGCACCAGCCTCTCCTGAAAAGACTGTTGCCCCTGTTAAGAAAAAGGATCAGACATCAGAAGATCAACATGCAAATTCTTCAAAGGTGAAAGCATCAGCTCCTCCCAAGAAGACTGCTTCCCTTGTCAACCATGAAACTCCAAAAAGTCAGCCTCATGTCGAACAACAAAGAAATCAGGAAGCCCCTTCAAATCAGGTAAAGGTTTTTGATAAAACTACTGATAAGGTTCCATATTCTTTTAATTTTGAGGCTGAAATACAAAAGATTAAGATTCCTATTCCTCCAGTTGAGCTGATGAAAAATGAGATGTTTAAAAGGGATATCCTCAAAACTCTAGATCCCCAATCTGTATCCCTTTCTGCTGATATCCTCAACATTTATGATAATAAGCCAACCATCACCCTGGGCCAAATCATAGAAGACAGAGATGATAGTTGTCCTCCCTTTTACATATCTTTAAATATTCATGAGAAAACACTGCATAATTGTTTGTTGGACTCCGGTGCTTCGCACAATTTGATGCCAAAAGCTGTCATGGATGAGCTTGGGCTGGAGATCACCAAGTCTTATCATGACCTTTTCTCCTTTGATTCTCGAATGGTCAAATGCCTTGGGATGATTAAGGATTTGGTTGTAACCTTGACCCAAGCATCAATGAAGACAATGGTGATGGATATAGTGGTGGCTGACATACCTCCTAAATTTATCAAGATCGTGGATGAAGAGACTAGGTGGCACTCTTCAAATGGATCTCTCCTACGCTACTATCCCTATTTTCGGAGGGGTGAACAGAAGGATTTACAGGGAATCTCAGTTGGCATATGTAATCGGTGACGAGAAGAATCCATCTAATCATCCTATGTATTCGGTTGACACAGGTATGGGATCTTGTATTTTGCAAATTGATGATTCACTGCCTGATACATTGCTGCTCAGAAAGCCTACAAATCAGATCATAGTTCAGCCCACAGAAACAGCAGAAGATGACCTTTGGACCATGTTCTTTGACGGTGCTTGCACTAAGGAGTCAGCTGGAGCAGGAGTGGTATTCATTTCTCCTTCTAAGAAAACTTCTCATTTGTCCTTTAAACTCGATTTTAAAGTGACTGATAACATTGTTGAGTATGAGGCATTACTTTTGGGACTAAATGTAGCCAAAGAGAGAAACATTAAAAAATTGTAGGTGTTTGGAGATGCAGATTTGATTATCCAACAGGTGAATAAGTCCTTTCAAGCGAAGCATGTTAGGCTGAAGGCATACAGAGATGAAGTGTTGAAGGCAATTCACGATTTTACAGATTTTAAGATTTCATTTGTACCTAGGGAAATGAATGAATTGGTTGATTCATTGGTTATGTCTGCTTGTGCATTCATACCCCCTATGCCTTATAAATTAACTTACGAAATTCAAGTTAAATATAGGCCCTCTCTCCCTGATAACGTAAAATTTTGGAAGGTTTTTGAAGACGATGCTGAACTCACTAGATTCCTTGTAGTGATAGTTGAGTTTGCAGACCTGCAGATTGATCAGGAGAATGAACATGGTCATAAAGTTAAGGAGCCAAAGTTCAAGAGAAAAATCCCAGCACATGAAATAGTTTAGCTGTCCACCAACAGAATTCCTAAAGGTTTGGTCCCGTTGGAAAGGTTGTTCGATAAAAATGATGTGGCTGTCAAATTGCAAAGTGGGGAAAAAGACTCAGAGGTTTTGCAGTATAATGTGGCTAGTGAGAAAGATCCTAAACATGTTAACTTAGCCTCACATTTGACTGAAAAACAAAGGGCTGATTATGGAGAATTGCTAAAGGAATTTGCAGACATCTTTGCTTGGAAGTATGATGATTTGAATACCTTTGACACAAAAGTGATTCAGCATAAGATTCCCTTGAGTAAAGACACCAAACCACTCAGGCAGAAGCTTATATCCTTCAACCCTTTGTTGCTGCCTACAATGGAAAGGGAAATTAAGAAACTATTGGATGCCCGCATTATCATTCCTCTCAGGTATTCAGAATGGATTGCGAATCTTGTACCGGTTAGGATGAAGAATGGGGAGATCAGACTCTGCGTAGACTTCTGAAATTTGAATAAGTGCTCTAGGAAGGACAATTACCCTCTACCTAAAATGGAGCATATTCTGTAGAAGGTGTCAGGATCAAAGGTGATGTCTTTTATTGATGAGTTTTCCGGATACAACCAGATTGTTGTCCATCTGGAAGACAAGGAAAAGACTGCTTTTACCACTCCATGGGGTACATTTATGTACGAGAAGATGCCCTTTGGATTGATGAATGCAGGAGTGAAATTCCAAAGGGAAATAGACATTGCTTTCGTTGGAGAGAAAGATAAATTTGTCCTGATTTATCTTGATGATATCACTGTTTTCTCAAGAAGCCACGAACTTCATTTGCAGCACTTAAGAAGGACATTTCTAAAATGTCGAAGGTATGGCATCTCTCTTAATCCAAAAAAATCAAATTTTGCACTTAAGGAGGGGAAATTACTTGGGCATATTGTTTCAACTGATGGAGTTAAGATTGACCCAAAGAGGGTAGAAGCAATTAAAAATCTGTCTCTTCCTAGATCAAAGAAAGACATTCATTCTTTCCTTGGGACTATTAACTTTGTCAGAAGGTTTATAGTAAATTTTGCTGAACTCACGAAGCATATCACTGCTATGTTGAGAAAGGACTCTAAGGTAAAATGGACTGAAGTAGCCAGACATTCATTCAATGCCATTAAGGAATCCATCACAATAGCCCCTGTTTTGATCAGCCCCGATTTCTCCAAGGTATTTTACATTTTTTCATTTGCTTCAAGTGATACAATCACAGTAGTACTCTTGCAGAAAAATGCTGATGATTAGGAGAATCCGGTTGCCTTCTTCAGTAAGGTATTGAGAGACGCAGAGGTAAAGTATGAATTGTTGGAGAAACAAGCATATGCACTTGTCAAGTCACTGAAAGCTTTCAGGGTCTACATTCTTCAGGCAAAGGTAATAGCTTTTGTTCCCTCCAGTTCAGTTAAAGATGTTCTTGTCCAGCCCAACATTGATGGAAAAAGGAGTGAGTGGATAGCAACATTGATTGAATTCGATGTCGAAATCAAACCAGCAAAACTTGTGAAGGGTCAGGGCCTTGCCAAACTTCTGGCAGAGGAAAATTGTAGGCTGCTTGACATAAATCTGATGAGTATCAATGCAGAAAATGTTCAGTCTTCAGAGAACAAAGAGGGTGAGGAAATGTAGGTCTCAGCTCACTTAGCTGATTGCAAATGGTACAATCATATTATTTAGTTTCTGCAAACTTTATCAGTCCCATCAGATTTGACAAAGACTCAAAGAAGGGCTTTGAAGCTCAAGGCTATAAATTTCTGCATCAATGACAACTTGTTGTTCTGGAAAAATCCCATAGGTTTATTGTTGAGATGTGTAAACCAAGAAGAGGCAGCTAAGGTCATGATTGAGTTTCATAATAGTGAATGTGGGGGACATCACTATTGGAAAACCACTGCACACAAAATCTTAAGATCCGGTTACTACTGGCCATCCTTATTTTCAGATGTGTATGAGTTTGTGAAAACATGTGACAAATGTCAAATATTTGAAGGTAAACAACAACTGAAGTCTCTTCCCCTCAAACCTATAGTGGTCACAGGGCCTTTTCAGCAGTGGGGCCTGGACTTCATAGGTGAAATTCATCCGCCTTCCAGTGGTTAGCACTGGTGGATCCTGGTTTCCACCGATTACTTTACAAAGTGGATTGAGGCTGTTCCCACCTGGAACGCCAATCATACTGTCATCATAAATTTTCTGCAAGAAAACATATTTGCCAGATTTGGCTGTCCCAAGAGATTGGTCACTGATAATGCTACTCCATTCAAAGATAAACACTTGGTGAAATTGTGTGAAGAGATGGGAATTCAACTGGTACATTCCACAGCTTACTATCCGCAAGGAAATGGCTTAGCTGAGTCATCCAACAAGAGTTTATTCAGAATCATAAAGAAGCTGCTTGAACAAAATGCCAGAGGTTGGGATTCCAAACTGAAGTTTTCCTTGTGGGCTGACAAGGTTACATGTAAGAAATCAATTGGTACATCTCCTTTCAAGTTGGTATATGGTACTGAAGCCATATTTCCTGTTCAACTTGCATTGTCAGTTGCAAGGTTCTTACAAGAAACTGATTCTGAACCAAGTGATTTGACCAGGAGAATTCATAATTTGGTAGAACTACAGCAAGATAGAGAGCAGCTCTTGGAAAAAATAGAATTGCATCAAGAAAGAATCAAAGAAACTTTCGACAAGAAAGTCAAATCAGATGTCTTCAAAACAAGGGATTTAGTCTTAAAGTGGGATGCAGCAAGGCAAGAGAAGGGGAAACACGGAAAATTTGAGGCTCTCTGGACAGGTCCTTTTGTCATAACAGCGGTGTAGCAAAACAATACCTTTGTTCTCCAAACTCTTTCAGGCGAGGCAGTAGCAGGTGGCCCTTTCAACGGGCGCTTCCTGAAGATCTATTTCTCATAAGGCTTCCTTTGAAGCCCTGTTCTACTTGTACATATTTCTTTTTCAGTTCTATTTTCTTTATTTCTGTCATTCAAATAACTCCATGCCCAATGGTACTAGCAAACTAATTTTTCAATTTTCCATTTCAAATTGTAATAAGGCTACTGAGTCTAGCTAGGTTCTTGGTCACCTCATAGGGAGATGCCCATCCCAATTGGAGCCAAATGTTAGCTCCCAAAATGAACCCATCCCTTTGGTCACATTTTGTGGTGGATAGCATGGCTATTGGTAGTTTTCTCAAATTATTTTTGAGTTTTTCTAAGCTGCAAGGTTTAGGTTTTGATTTTGTTTTAGGAATAAGATGACCCACAAAAGTCTTCTTTTCAAAATTTTCATAATTTGCTTTCAACAGCTAATGTGGGTCCAAAAGATGAGTGTTAGCTGCTTAAAGTGGCAACTTTCAACAGCTAAGGAGCGTCTCTCATAGGTCTGTGTGCTGGTGAAAGTGTTGAATTTCAAAATATCCAAAGAAGCATTGTCACGGGCGGTGCGCTGGTGAAAGTGAAGACTTTCCAAAGCTATAGAGTAGTTCTTACAGGATCATGCGCTGATGAAAGTGAAGACTTTCAACAGCTAAAGGGATTTTTCCACAAGATCATGCTCTGGTGAAAGCGGTAAGTATCAACAGCTAAGGGGTGTTTTCCACGGGCCGTTGGATGGAGAAAGCAGGAATCACGTGCGTGTTATCCACGTTTCTAAAAGATAATGATGATACGATCATCCCACATCATGCAAATCCAAATCATGCATTGATGAAAGTGGGTAATGATGGAAACTCAGTTTTCCACGTCAAAATAGGATTACGATGTGGATCTGGTTCAGTGACGCATGCTGCACACTCATGGAACCGAAAATGGTAATTTCGAATCTAGCAACTCAGGTATAGAGGCTGTACTGTCAAGCTGACAACATCAAATCAGATCTTTGCTAACATATCACACATTGTTCATGAAGGTTTGTTAAAGTTTCAAATGTTAGAAAACAGATTCGACTCCCGAGTGCTTTCAACAACGCAAAACCTCGTCTTGAACAACAGTTGCAGGGGTTGATATACCAGATTGTTGGGGTTTTCAAGCTACAAAATGGAGAGGAGACGTAGTGGTTCTCTACTCCGAAAAGATATGGACAGCCTATCTTTTTTACAGACACATCTCGAAGTCCAGAAACATTTTTCAAATGCAGGGTGTATTGAATTCAGTGAGAGGTTGCAAAATGGTTGCCACCAGTCGACAACAGAAGCTTTTGCCAAAACTTTCAATGGGAATAAGGCTTGTGTTGGGTCCTTAGAGATCTTAGTAGATGAATCTTCCATCGCTGCAGCGACCAGCCTACCAAGGACGGGCCAGAGTTGGTTCAAAACCACTGCCACCAAAAACTTGAATTTCAGGGCTTATTTAAAGGAAGAGTTCAAGCACAACACATGGAAGAAGGGCATGCCGGTTTCCTATCTTTAAGAGGAGTGGAAGGAGCTATTTAAGGGGATCCAACTCTACATTACCTCAGAGGGAAGGTATGACAAACTCATGATGTATCATTTTAAGCTCCTGGACCATTTTACAGGCAAGACTCTTCCCAATTTGCCTTTTTTCTTACATAAGAGTTTAACTAAGGTCTGCAATAAAATCAGGGCTCAACCCCTAAGCATGAAGAATACTCTATGCCACTTCAGCCTCATTAAATTGATCATTCTAGAGGAATTAAAAGAGCAGGGAAGGAGTTGGAATTTTTGTTTTTATTCTGGGAGGGTTTTGAAACACAGACTCAGCCTGTAAATGAACAGGGGAAAGGATCAAAGAAACAACTGACTCCTCAAAGTAGTTCAAGGAAGAGGAGGACCCTGCCAGGACCTCTAGAAGATAGAATCTCTGGAGTGAAGTCCCACAGGTCCAAGAAAAGGTTAAGCTTTGAAACCACTGCAGAATAGCCCACAGAGCAGCTTACAGAGAAGAGAACCAATATATTAAACTTTCCCTATACAGACTCAGAATCAGAGAAACAAGATCAATGCCCTGTCACCAAGAGTCCTGAGCAGTCAACTGAGTTTGCACAAAACTATGAGACCTTCACTCATACAAAGGAAGGAGAAACATCAAAAAGTTCCAAGTCAAAGAAATCTCAGAAAATCAAGCATATGAAAGAGGTAATTGCTCAACAAGAGGTTTTGGAACGGGTGATCAAAGAAAGGTATAAGAAGTTGTCTGATAACTTCGCCAAAACCAATGTTGCGTTTGAGAGACTGTCTCGGGAAAGTGTTAAAGAGAAGAAAAGAAATAATAAACTCACCAAAGAGTACAATAGTCTATGGTGGCTTTCCAAACGCCTTAAAAGGTAGATAAGAAGATTGAAACAAAAACAAAGGCAAAAATCCCATCCAAATTTGAAGGTACTTGCTCAAGTCGCTGTGAATATGCAAGGTGAGAAATCAGAGACACACTGAGTTTTGATGGAATCAAAATTTTGAAGGTGAAAACTCATTTTGGGCACAGTCGGAGATTTCACCAGTGCAAAGCGATATTTGATGACCCGTTAGCTGGTGAAATGCAGCACTTTCACTAGCTAACCAGCGAAATATTAAACGAGTTAGCTGTTGAAAGCTAGAAAATCATTTTTTGAAGCCAAGGACAGAAAAGGTCATTTCTCATAGGTTATGAAGAAGTTCTAGAGTATCAAGGGAATGAAAATTGCTTGCAAAGGATTCGACATCAAAGATTTGAGGGAATTTTGGAAACCACATGTAAAACAAAGTTCCTCAAATATCGACCATGAACGTTGGATAAATCCAACTGTCTAGACAGGTGTTTTGCCACATTGCATCACATCAAAGATTCCAGGAGTTGAAGGATGCAGATGGCGAATGTTTGAAATTGAAGACAATTCGAGTGCTAAGTTTAGTTGTTAAGTCTTTATCATCAAAGTTGTTTAGTTAGATTTGAATTTATTTTATTAAATACAGATCCATGTTTTTAGGATCTGTAAAACATATTGTAACAGGCTATAAATGCCTATTTTTGATATGAGATCAGGGTTCAAACTGGCACTGTATAGACTCTTTTTGCAGAAAGAAAGTTCAGTTTCCTTTCGTTTACAATATCAGAATTGTTCATCTTTCATTTCCTGTACTTTGTTCCAGTTTATTTTAGTTCATAAAGACTGTTATCTCTTTATTGAGCTCATAGACTTGAAATTAAAGGATTCCTCTCTATCTTGTATTCAGCCCTACATTCATTTGTATTTGGCAATCAAGAATAGTGTTCTTCATCCCCCTTTCAAATTATCTGATCTGAATATTGTTTCCTGAAAGCACTGCTTCTTTAGATGTGTAATGAGTGTTTATTTCATTGAATCATTAAAGACCCCATTGTCCCAAACACATAAAAACCATTATTTCTAAGTTACCAAGCACCTTTGGTCTACAACCACAAAGGGTTTCTTGGAGTGATAATAGGATCCAACCCATGACCCATTTCTTAGGCCGAAAATATAAATGTCGCACTTTGATCGAGGTACCTAGTGACCAATTGTAGGACATCTACCCAGGTGGCAATTGTGGGCTGCAATTGCACCTTGATCGGATTTTGTGTGGCTATTGGTAAATATCACTATCTCTTTTAGGATATGCCCCCTTTACCCCTCATTATAACTGATTAATTCATCCTTCACTAGTTTTTCTTCCAGTGACTTAAGCACCCACTGTTGAGTAACTATTTGAAGGTCCAATGTTATTTGAGAGGAAGGATGTTACATCTTTTAGGACACAAGAATTTGTTTTCTTTTGTTCCACCACATGGATAAAACCCACTTATCCACATATATGCTTCTTTTACTTTATGTATGATGCACTTTTGATTAAATGTTGATATAGCTATATATTGTGTAAAGTTCAAAAATTACAACAAAAAGCTCTTACTTCTTTTACTCTCACCACCAGGTGCACACATTCACTCAGCTAGTCAGACATCATAGGGGACCCACAGAACCCCCGTCGTTCCACATGCTTTCTAAATCTTCCTCCTATGTTAGGGGGAGTACCTAGTCTTGCCAACTCATCAGCACCCCCTTCTCACACTCCTGTGAGTGCCACTATCTTAGGATCAGCTTTTCTTGGTTCCACCCTACTTGGGTCCACTTCCCAAGGTTCACCATCCACTTGCTCCCCTTTACATGGAAGCGGGGGGGTAACTTCCTCTCCATGGGGAAGTACCAACCCACCTAACCCCCCTCAAGGGTCAGGTTCACAGAACACTCACACCATGGCTGGAACTAATCCTCCACCCACACTTTTGATGTTGTATTTTGCCTCTCTTAACATACCGGATCTAAGCAAACTCACCAATGATCCTATATTTCATGACCCCACATGGCCTGCAATGCCCACCAAACTAACTTAAGACATCCCCAAGTTTGAAGGAAAGGCAGGGGATGACTCTGCCAATCATTTCATGACTTTGCACCTATGGTGCTCTTCCAACAACATCATGGATGATTCCATCAGACTAAGATTATTTCAACGTGCACTCACTGGCCCATCATCCAAATGGTATGTGGATGAAAAATCAGGGTCCCATGCAACTTTCAAGTCCTTGGCCAAATATTTTTTGACCTTCTTCCAATTACCAATCCGCCATGACAATGGTCTCGAAATACTCTCTAATTTCAAACAAACCTTAGCCACACATATCATTGATCACATTCACGAGTGGCATAGATGACGTAGTTTATGCAAAGTTGAAACCACCAAACAACAGGGTCTTGATTGGTTTCTAAGATAACTTGTCTCTCTTCCTGGTAAGGATGTGGCTTCCACCTTCCCTCAGTCCGAAGAAGAAGCCATCAGTAAGGCTCAACACTATGACCTCATCTATTCACAATCAGGGTACTTATACACTGTACTTCCTGATCTCCCAAAACCAGTGCCCTTTGGCAAAGACAAACACGGGATGTCTCACTCAGCAGAAAGACTAATTGGTAATACCACTCACCACGGTCCAAAACCCAAACAACCACCAATGTATGGTACACCTCAATATCCATTGGCATATGGGGGCACCTCTTATTACCCCCCACCCCCTTATCAACAACCATACTCTATTCCTATGCCTCCACCCATCACTGGGCTACCACGAACACCCCCCATACACCCACCCATTCAAACAAGTTCCGGTACCCCCTCTCCCTCAACTTATAGTACTATCGAAAGCGCAACACCTTCCTACGTACCTTACAGATCACAAATCCCATAGAATCTGTACTTTCCATTTCCTGGTCCCCCACAACCCATGGCTCCCCCACATCCTTGTTGGTTGTGGAGCCTAATTATCTTCCTGATTCAGAGGTATTTTACTTTCATCCGTTTTTATACCCCATGAAGTATTTACACCCCAGAAGTATGTACACTCTTCCACACGGACGAGTGCAGAGGGGGGGGGGTACCCCCTCTCTGTAATTTCATTATAAATCTGGACCATTCATTATAAGGTCGTAAATCTAACGATAGAGATTATGTTAGGTTTTTTTGCCCTAGAAGGAAACTCTCTTTTATGAGGGAAATGTATTGTGTCTATGGTTGATAGTCGAATATTGTATTCTGAGATAGGAGACTGTGAGAGAAAGAAGAGGAAGTTACAGTGGATTTGTTGTAGGTTGTATCCCTTCATATGCTAGATAATAATAAAGGAATGACCTGGCAATTTCTCTTGTGGACGTAGCCCACACTGGGTTAACCACGTAAATCTATGTCTCTATTGTATTGTGTATCTTCTATGTTTTGATTCCGCATTTGTTTTATTTTATTTCTCCGTGGTCCTATTTTTCTAACAACTGGTATCAGAGCGAATAGTAACTCGCAGGAAAAGAGGGTTCCTGGTTCGAGTGGGAGCAATTTCAGAAGATGGAAAGTTTATGTTCGATAAATTTAACAGCCAAAACTACCGGTTATGGAATATGTAGATGGAAGACTATTTATATCAGAAGGATCTATTCCTACCATTCTGTGAAATAGCAAAGAAGTCGGCGGCTACGAGGGACAAAGAATGGGAGATTCTTGACAGAAAGGCTCTAGGAACGATACGACTGAGCCTGGCAGCGTCGGTGGCTTTCAATATTTCGAAAGAAAAGACAACGAAGGGTTTGATGG
>JASDQU010195149.1:9209-19724 GCA_032191745.1 Picea mariana | reverse complement strand
AGGAGATCTCACTTGTATAGTGTTCCCCGCACAAAATAAATGATATTAAATTATGAATATTGTACCAAAACTACTATGGGCTGTCCAATATCCAATGCAACTGGTCTCACTCAATTTGGATACTCTAGGAAGAATTTATGATTGTTTTACCCGAAACACCCGCTTGAGACTAGTCAATAGGACTAGTTAGATACCCTATCTTCCATAGGGTGTATCTACAAATGTAAGATGACCCAGAAGATGGAATTTCTACCACAGATACCTTACTAATTTTTGAGGATATCCTTAAGATTTTAGGGTCTTAAACATTACAGAAACATTTTTATAGAAAAAATTCCGCAATGCCTCAATTGAGGATGATTCCAGAACCCCATCTTACAAAGGTTGTATCTCCAAAACTATAAGGCTTCAGGAGATGAAATTTTAACCCAGCGTACCTTGATCTGTCTACTGAATATCCTCCAAGCCATTCCTTTTGAATCATTGTAGAAAAAATTTATAGCAAAAATTCCATGGTGTCTGAGATGTAGTAGATAAACCCCAATATTTTGAGCTCTGATATCATATGTTAAGAACCAACTATCAATATAGCATAGAAAAACCTCATAATATGTACTCAACACTTTGAAAAAGAGATAATTTCAGATAATAAGCCTCTTCGAGGGGGCAACCTCCTTTTACCCCACAGAAATGTTCAAGTACAATATGATTCCAAATGAAAATGTCTCCTTGGTATATATAGGAGACTAGGAGGTATAATTACAACTAATGGAATAAAGCTAACATAAATAAAATAAAATTACTAATGTAATATGCCCCAATTAATGGGTAATGAGCCAATATTAGGGCTTAACACAATATTCCTCTAACAATGTACCATAACATACATGAACATGTACCAAGTTTATGCCTCAACCATGTGCCAACATCACAAAGATATCCCTCAAACTATATACCAAAGATATGCTATAACATCACCAAGACATGTCTCAATGCATATACCAAAGATATTCCTCAACCATAACATCACCAATACATGTACCTTATGCATCCATGTACCGACAAGACCTCTAAAACATGATTCAAGCATGTTTCATACCATTTATTATACAAGCCTTAAACCAAATGAAAACATACCTTTTTATCATGTAGAAGACCTGATGTGTATCATCATAGAACAACAAACCAACTTGGTGCATATCATCTTCAACAAACACGAGATAACATCTTCATTGATTTTTACCTCAGCCTCACTGTACAAATCCAATCATCACGTAGGGCCTCACAAGATGAGTGTCATACAACCCGTAGGCATGCCTCACGGGACGCCCTAAGCCTAACCCACGAGGGTCAACTAAATTAGGGTTTTTCAGAATCCCTTCTCCACTTGCACCTCTAAGACGTTCACACTCCTTTGATTCCTTATATTTTCTAATAGATAACTTGTGGGATAGATATTCAATGAACTTGTGTGCATGTGAATAAGAGAATTCTTTAGGTGTATTTATACTTTTCAAACCAAATCCTTTACTTGTCTTTAGGGATGACTTGTAACTTTTAGTTGCAACAAATTTTCTCCTTTAATTAATTTTGGGACAACTTGTAACTTCTTTTTGCAACCGTTTGGGGGCTTCTTAACCATTACTTTGGGGATTCAACTTCAAGAGAGTATAAATTCTCAATTGTAATGAAACACATGGAATACCACCTACCATTGGAAATGGCATGAGAGACTATCCATATATGATGGTTTTGCATGTACTTGTAATGATCTTCAACCTATTTTTCCTCAGTCAAATTTGAGCTTCATGACCACATATATGGGATTCTTGTAGACTTTTTCAAAGCATCTTCCTGTGAGGGCCATGCTCAAAGCTACACCACAACTGAGAAAATTTGGAGACTTCTTCAATTATACCGATTACTTCTAGAGGCTTCTAGATTTTTTCTAAAGTTTACATCAATGACAACCAATTTTCCAACAATATCCCCCTTTGGCACTGATGGTAACACTCACACTCCACATGTGACCAATTCTCTCGATATTTCTCTCTGCAAGTTTCGTTCCCCCTTTGACATCAATGGAAAAGGGTAACTCTCTTTGTTGTTGCTCCCCCTGTCTTCATGCTTTTGATACTTGTCTTCTTATCTTTCTCTTTCCTTTTGATATCAAAGTTCAAAGAGTGACTCCCCCTAAAAGTATACCTTCTCTGAGCCATCTCTATCTTTCTTCATGCGCTTCCCCTATCTTCATGCCTTTGATCTCTCTCTTTTGCTTTTTTTCTTTCTCTTCTCCTTTGACATTAATGGTAAACACCTCTGACGATTTATACCCCCGCTTTTTTTTTGCAAGATTCCTTGTAGATTCATGTGGGGATTCTTGTATATTCTTTATTTCCTCTCTTCTAGTGCTTTTTGTCTGCTCAATCTGCAAATTAGACTCTATATGTCTGCAACAATCTATATTGAATATGTACCTACCTAAATACATGCTTGAAATCTTCCATACAATCATTAATATATTTCCAAGGTGTGTCAATGATATTCTTTGTAAATTCCATCTGACTTCTTCGTACCTCTATTGTCAGAACATTCATAATATTCCTTCTCAAAATTTTCAAACACTTCAGACTACTTGAAGAATAATTCTTTGTTCTATAATATTTGTTTCTACTTAGACTCCCCCTCTTCATAATTCACATTGTTGGGATTCTCTAAGATGGATGGATTAGAAAAATACTTCAAACTACTCTATAACATGATCATTCTGAATCTTGGTATTGTTAGAAAAAAAGGGATCACAGAACAATAAAATAAAAAAAATGTGGAAATAAAACACAAAAGATACAATATACAATAGAGACACATATATACGTGGTTCACCTAGTGTGGGATACATCCACTAGAGAAATTTCCAGGTCCTTCCTTTATTATTATCCATCAAATGAAGGGATACAACCTACAACACATGCGTTGTAACTTCCTCTTCTCTCTCTCACAGTATTCTTGCAATGATACATAGCTGCAATATATTTCCCTAATAAAAGAGGGTTGCCTTGTAGGTTAAAAAACCCTAACATAAATTCTACCATCATATCTGTGAACTTATAATGAACGGTCCAGATTTACAATGAAATTGCAATATACATTTACAAGGAAATTTTTCCTTCAAGGGCCCTCTTTCCCCCTGACCCCATAGGAGGGTAGCCCCCCCCTACACTCTCCCGTGTAGAGGAGTGTACATCCTTCTAGGGTGTAACGTCTTCATGGAGTATGAACACACTTGAAAACAAAGACCTCTGAATCAAGAAGATAATCGGGCTCCACAACTAACAATATCTCACTTGGAGACTGATCTAAACAACTCCACCGTTGTTGTATATGCTATACTATGATCGTTCTTAGACCTGAAAATTTTCTCATCTTCATCTTCATGATTGAAGACCAATTGAAATTGAGCAGGAACTCAGTTTCTCCCTGACTACTCCCTTTGTTAACATGTCTGTAGGATTCTGGCTAGTGTGTATCTTTTCCAACTTCAAATGTCCATCTTCCAAGACATACCATATGAAATGGTACCTGAGATGTATATGCTTAGTCTTTGAATGGAAGGATGAGTTCTTTACAATATGAATGGAACTCTCACTGTCACAGTTCAACCTGCTATTCTCCTGCTTCTTTCCCAAATCCTCCATAAACCTCTGTAACCAAATCATCTCTTTACTAGTCTCTGTAGAAACAACATACTATGCCTGTGTTGTTGAAAGTGAAACAAAATTATGTTGAATCAAAATCCAATTTACTGTTGTTCCACCTATAGTAAAATCACACCTTGTCGTGGTCCTCCTGCTATCTTTATCACCTGCCATATCTGAATCAACATATCCGTGTAGAACAATGTTTGAACCTTAAAAACATAATGCATGAGTAGAAATACCTCTCAAATACCTAAGAATCCACTTTACTGCCTCCCAATGTTCTTTACCTGGATTGTTCATATACATTCTCACAACTCCCACTACATGTACAATATCTGGTCTTGTGCAAACTATCACATACATCAAGCTTCCAACTGTTGATGAATAAGGGACCTTGAACATGTATTCTATCTCCTCTTGTGTCTTGGGACACATTTCCTTAGTTAATTTGAAATGGATGGACAAAGTTGTACTAACTGGTTTTTCATTCTGCATTCTAAACCTCTCCAACACCTTCTCTATGTACTCACCTGGAGACAATGTCAATTTGTGATTTTTCCTGTCTCTTGTTATTCTCATACCAAGGGTTTTCTTTGCATCACCCATATCCTTCATCACAAATGAATTAGCTAATTTCTTCTTGAGCACATTTATATCCTGCATATTAGACCCTGCAACAAACATGTCATCTACATACAACAACAAGATAATATAGCTTCCATTTTCTATCTTTTTAAAATAAACACATTGATCAGAATGACATCTACTATAAACTTGTTCTATCATAAANCCAAGGGTTTTCTTTGCATCACCCATATCCTTCATCACAAATGAATTAGCTAATTTCTTCTTGAGCACATTTATATCCTGCATATTAGACCCTGCAACAAACATGTCGTCTACATACAACAACAAGATAATATAGCTTCCATTTTCTATATTTTTAAAATAAACACATTGATTAGAATGAAATCTACTATAAACTTGTTCTATCATAAACCTGTCAAACTTCAAATACCACTGCTTGGAGATTGCTTTAGGCCATATCATCTCTTCTTCAACCTGCATACCAAATTCCTAGTGCCTAGTGTCTTTCTGTATAGAAATGCCATACAAGCTCTTCTTCAATATTTCGAAAGAGAAAACAATGAAGGAGCTGATGGACACATTGGATAAACTATATGGATTTTATAGGAAGCTCAGCCATATTGTTCCTAGTTCCTTTCTGTCCAGAACCTCCCATTCTTCGTCCTTCATGGTTTCCGTCTTATTTTCTATTCCATCCAATGGTAGTAATAGATCCTTTTGATAAAAATAATATTCCATCTTCATATTCCATAACTGGTAGTTTTGGTCCTTAAATTTTTCGACCCTAAACTTTCCATCTTCCTCCATTTATCCCACTCGAACAAGGAACCCTCTTTTCCTGTGAGTTACCTTTCACTCTAATACCAGTTGTTAGAAAAAAAAGGATCGCGGAGCAATAAAATAAAACAAATGCGGAAATAAAACATAGAAGATACACAATACAATAGAGATGCAGATATACGTGGTTCACCCATTGTGGGCTATGTCCACCAGAGAAATTTCTAGGTCCTTCCTTTATTATTATCCATAAAATGAAGGGATAAAACCTGCAACACACTCATTGTAACTTCCTCTTCTTTCTCTCATAGTCTCCTCACTCAGAATACAATATTCGCAATGATACATAGTTGCGGTACATTTCCCTCATAAAAGAGGGTTGCCTTCTAGGGAAAAAAACCCTAGCATAACTTCTACTGTCATATATGTGACCTTATAATGAACGGTCCATATTTACAATGAACTTACAATATACATTTACAAGGAAATTATTCCTTTGTGGGCTTCACCCCCGAACCCCCCCTGAGGGCCTGCTTGCCACCGGACCCCACAGGGGGGGTAACCCCCCTTGCACTCCCCTGCGTGAAGGAGTGTACATTCTTCTAGGGTGTAAAGTCTTCATGGGGTATAAACATGGCTGAAGACAAAGACCTTTGAATCAAGAAGATAATCAGACTCCACAAACAACATGTATCTTCCTTTTTTCTTGTAGATTTTTCATGATATCGAACTACTACAAATCCTGAGAGTATGATTTATGGTATTTATTTATTCACATGTTCTTTATTGACCTACTCTTCATTCACTTGTTCTTCATTTACTTGTTATTTTTATTTATTTTCCAAAACTTCTTGCATCTAATATCATTGTTTTCTTTCATGGAAGTATTCATCATGATTCTACAATCACGAGCTATGTGACCATAGTTGTGGAATTTGTAACATTCAATATTGTATGGAGCCCCATAAAAGTTTCTTCCATAGGCTCTGCAATCTACAACTTTATGCCCAAAGTTATTACAAGTAAAACTATAACAAAAAAAAAAAGTTTTATACTTGGAAGTAAGTGATCTTCTTTGTGATCCAGTCCTTCTGAATTCATTCATCTTTGTCTCTTGTTTTCCATGCTTCCTTACTTTGAGAATGTTTTCATTATTCTTAGCCTTCTCTTCATTCTTCTTTTCCAACAACCTGTAACTCTTCTCATCAACTTTCATTACTGGTTGTGTGGAGTTTCCTCTCTCTGATGTTCTTATTGGGATTGGTATTTCCATCTTCTTTACATGAGGTCTCACCAGTATATCTAATACCTATTTTATTGAATGGTGACCTTTTAACATGGATAATATCTTCTAGTACTTGAGATATCTTCAAGTTCTTGTTGATCTTTCCAACTTCAAACCTTAATGTAACAATGTTTTCTTCAAGCTTCTCACAATCTTCTTCCTTCTTCATCTTTTGGATCTTCATAACTTCTTCTGTTATTTTTTCTTCTTCAACTTAGGTCTTCAAGGAGATGATTTATTCTTCAAGTCTTCTTTATTGTTGACTAAATTCTACTTCAATATTGTTTAAGTCCTTGTATATTTCATTAATATGTCTTGTCAAAATTTATTCTCTCTTGTCTTCTTATTTTCTTTGTGATATGATTTTGTCCTCCAAACATTGTTTCTCTTTCAACTGATCCTTGAGAGTTTCTTCAATTACTTTGGCTTATTATAGTTGAGCATTTATATTTATGATAACCTAATTGAATTCTTTAGAAAATTCCTTTAGCTTGATCAATTCTTCCTTGATAAACTTGTTTTCCCTCTTTTATTGTCTTAGCTCACTTAAATCCTTGATTAGTTTATCCTCAAAATTCACCATGCCTTCTTCATAATCTTATTCTTTTGAATCTGTATAACATGATGAACATATTTCTTCTCATTTGGATTCAACATCTTCCTTATTTTGATTAAAATTTGTTGGCTCCGCGATAAGAGGATATTCCTTAGAATAGAGATTATGTATCTTATCGCAAAGTTATCTGGCTAATGAACATTTTCCCACTTTGTGTTTTACCAAATCAGATAATCCTTCCTAGATGAAATAAATTTCTATTTTTTTGTTTCTTTTTAATTCCTTCTTGGATGCAATATTTATTTTCTTTGAAGAAATTTATCTTGTAATGAATGAGTTCCAAACATCATACCCCTGTGCCAATAAAAATGGTTTCATTCTTGTGCTACATATCTCATATTTTTTACCTTCATTTCTATCAAACATTGGTGTTCCATTTTATGAGTATCCATTATCCATGATCTACCTTCTGGTGGTTAGACCGATTCTTGAAGGATCTGCTCTGATACTAATTGTTGGAATATTCACCAATTCTGAGAGGGGGGGTCAATTAGTATTGAACACTTTTTACCACTTTTTTTCAGAACATGTAATATTCAACTTATCAATCAATTTATTTACTTATGATTTAATTTGATATATCATAACATATAATGACAAAAAATGAATCACACCATAATCAAATATACACAGTACACCAAAATTTTACGTGGAAACCCAAATGGGAGAAAACCATGGAATTATTTCTTATATATCAAAAGATTACATTCATTGGAAGCACCAACTTCCAAATTCTCCACCACCAACTGAAAGGAGGCTCCAACTCCCTGTTTACAGGATCTAACCTAAAGGAAACTACAACTCCCAAAAATCTCCAACTCCAATTGAAAGGAGGCTCCAACCCCTGATTTACAAGCTTCAGCCTGAAGGAAGCTCCAGCTCCTTGTGTTCACCAAATTTAACCAGAAGAAGGATACAACCCCCTGATTTGCAGTATCCAACCTGAAGGAAGCTCTAAATCCCTATATTCTCTAGCACTAGCCGAAAGGAGGCTACAGACCCCTTTCCTTTCCCCTTCCTTTGTCCTTGAAATATAAGTATAGAATCAACCTGTCACTACCACCATCTTTGTAATTGATATTGATAATCAACCTGTCACTGATAATCAACTTGTCACTACCATTGTCACTGCCATTGATACTGATAATCAACTTGTCATTGATACTCAACCTGTCACTGTCTCTGTTACTATATATGTCATTGTCACAGTCATTGATACTAATATCTCATCATCAACTATAACTAGATCCACTCACATAGATCATATACCAATACCATCATCAAGATGTGCATCAAACCATGCGTTGAGATATGTGTGTCATATCATCAAAAACATGTGACATATCCACAAACCATGTTCCAATACATGCATCAAACATGTAAACATATACCAATGTATATCTCAATCTATGTGCCCAATATCCAAGATTCTCCTCAAACCATATGCCCTAAGCATGTGCCAAACTATCCAAGATATGTATCTCAAATATGTGCCAAAATATGAAACCAACCATATCCCTAAAGAATATGCCAACTCATAAATGATGTAACTCAAAAAATATACCAATACATGCCTCAAACCATGTATCAAAGTATCCCAAAATGTACCCCAACCATGTGCCAAAGATATATGCCAATATATCCAAGATATGTACCAACAATATGCACCAATAAATATGCTTCAAACCATGTACCAAAAATATGTCTCAAGTATGTGCCATCATCATAAATATATGCCTCTAAAAATGTACCATAACATCCATGAACCATGTACCAAGGATATGCCTCAAGAATGTGTCATCATCACAAAGATATCCCTCAAACTATATACCAAATATATGCCATAACATAACCAAGACATGTCTCAATGCATATACCAAAGATATGCCTAAACCATAACATCCCCAAGACATGTACCTTATTCATCCATGTACCAACAAACCTTCAAAACAAGCTTCAAGCATGTGTCATACCGTCTATGATACAAACCTTAAGCCAAATAAAAACATTCATTTTTATCATGTAGAAGACATGATGCATATCATCATAGACCAATAGACCAACCTGGTGCATATCATCTTCAACAGAAACAAGATAGCATTTTAATTTAGTTTTACCTCAGCCTTGCTGGAAAAATCTAGTCATCATGCAGGGCCTCATGGGACGAGTGTCATACAAACCATTGGGGTTCCTCATGGGACACCCTAATCCTGACCCATGGGGGTCAACTAAATTAGTGTTTTTCATAAAATCTTCTCCACCTGCACCTCCGAGACTTTCACACTCCTTTGCTTCTTTAGATTCACTAATAGATCACTTGAGAGACAGATATTCAATGAAAATGTGTGTATGTAAATGAGATTCTTATTGGGGTTTATTTATAATTTTCAAACCAAATCCTTTACTTGTCTTTAGATCCAACCTGTAAATTTTAGTTGCAACAATTTTTCTCCTTTAATTAATTTTGGGCCGACTTGTAACTTATTTTTTCAACCATTTTGGGGCTTGTTAACCATTACTTCGGGGCTTCAACTTCAAGAGAGCATAGCTTTTCAACCATGAGGAACCACATGCTGTACCACATACTGTTGGAAATGGCATGAAAAGGACTATCCATCTATGAGGATTTTGTATGTACTTCTAATGTTCTTCAACCGCTTTTTCCTCAATCAACTCTGGGCTTCATGACCACACCTCCGGGCTTCTTGTAGAATTATTCAAAGCATCTTCCTGTGAGGGTCATGCTCAAAGATATGCCATAAGGGGACCACTTTGTATACTTCTTCAATTATACCCATTACTTGTATATGATTCTAGACTTCTTCGAAAGTTGACATCAATGACAACTAATTTTCCAACAAAATGTAGTGCACTTGAGAAGGGGGCCACCCAAAAGTGAATTTTATGCTAGAAAGAATGTCTATCCCTAATTCTACCTTAAATAAGGGTGATGTTATTGGTGGTTTTGGGTACAACATTATTTCTATTGGTGTGGGTAAATTGAGATTGGATTTGAACCTAGATATGGAACTAGGGACTCCACCACTAGATCTTTCACTTTTGTTAATTGAAACTTATATGACAGTATATGAATATCTTCCATTGTGAGAGTATTGATCCATGGATTTTTATTCAACATGATTTTCTCTCCATAGAAGTTTGATGGATCAATACAATACTTTTGTCTTGGAAGTACCACAAAAGATATTCTTTTATGCACTACAAAACCAATGTACTATAATGGATGTATTTTTTTACATTTTAGGAAAGTTAAATCAAGCCTTGGAAATACAAAATGGATGGCCATTCAAATAATTTCTATAATGAAACACAATCATAAAACCAACTCTAATCTTTTTCACATGTCCATTCCAAATTTCTTGTATATATTCAGGTTATTCTCTTCTCTGTCCTAATCCTAGATACATGTCCCTTGGTTGAGTTTGAGTAGAAGGAAAAATGTTATTGATTTATATTATATTTTTATTTCCTTCATATACATGATATGATGAAGGCCAGTGGAATGTGTCCATTATCAAGTAACAATTTCT
>JASDQU010195147.1:0-17108 GCA_032191745.1 Picea mariana | reverse complement strand
AGTGTCGGAGGAATGGCCCAAGGTGGGGAATGGTCTGGATAGTTATTCCTTGAGGGCAGACTCATTCTCTCCAGGTTACACTTTGTTTAGTGTCGGAAGAATGGCCCAGGGTGGGGAATAGTCCAGGAAAGGCATTCCTTAGGGCAGACTCATTCCTTCCAGGTTACACTTTGTTTAGTGTCGAAGGAATGGCCCAGGGTAAGGAATGGTCCAAACATTTCTCAAGGGCATACTCATTCTCTCCAGGCTACACTTGGTTTAGTGTCGGAGGAATGGCCCAGGGTGAGAAATGGTCCAGGCTCAGAAATCAGAAACAATCCTTCTTCCTTGGTTGAGAAGAATGGGGCAGATAGCCCATTATTGATATTCTATATTGAGGGCAGACATTCTTTCAGAACTCATAGACATGAGTGAAATATTGGCCCAGATGATTATTATTGATGTTCTATACTAAGGGCAGACACTTTTTCAGATCTCACAGGCGCGAGTGAAAGATTGGTCCAGATGATTCAGTTTTTGTCATAACATTGTTTCCATGCAGGTTGCTATCAAATATTTGTTATGAAGAATGAATGACAGTAGATATGCTACCTTTTGTGATTGTGTTTCACAAGTATGAGTAGTTGTGTACTAATGGAATAGACACAGGTGTGTTCTATTAATTGATATTGTACCAGTTGTCATAGGAGATTATCCAGTCGGATAATAATGATAGGTGCTCGTGGTGCTACCAGTTGAATGGTCTCTTGTGCTCAAGACCATACCTCCCTAGCTAGGAGGGAGTGTTAATATTATGGTAGCTTCGGGAGGTATGAACCTCTATTATGACCTATGACAAGACCAGAATCCTTCGGAAGGAAGCAAATAATTGAAGCAAACCCTATACAAGTTGTTGGTTGAACAAATATATTTATATTGGATTTATTGATGCCCAGAAGGAGAAGTCGGCCCAGTTAGACTGGATAGGTCAGCCCCAGTTAGACTGGCCAGTCCACTATAAATACAGGGCACCAGTTTCATTATTTGTCATCTCAACAGTTGCAGTGAGAGCAATATATGCACAGGCAGTTGCAGGAAGCAGTAGTTTGGTGCGCAGGTATTCTAGGAGAGCTAGAAAGTGGTGCGCTAGCTTCTGGGTGGGATCATCTGTTCAATTTAGTTTCTATTCTTTTGCTTGGTGCATTTAGCCTCTCTTGGCTATTGATTGCAGCCAGAATTCTCTTCTCGGTCAAGGTCAACGTGCTCGGAGGGTGTCTTAAGGCCTGTGGTTGGGTGACGAGGGTATCATTAATGGTTAAATGAGCACAATCCTATATATTCTAACAGTGCACAGACCAAGCTTGAATACAGGGTCTGAAAACCCTGAGAAACCATTGAAGGTTTGCCGCAAGGAGTGCGTGTAGGAGGTTCTTGCAAGATTCGAAGTTGGGAAGAAACTCAGAAGGATTCGAACCTATGAAATCGTTGAAGGAAAGAGAGGCAGATGGCCAGAATTCTCTGTGGAGAATTCGCGAAGTCTCGTGAGCCGTTAGATCTCGTGAAGGTGCAGGGGAGCTACGACAAGTATTCCAAAAAGGTTCAAGCTCAGGAAATTGTGAGCCGTTGGATCCTCACTTAGATACCCATCAATTGTCTGATCTGATAGGAGTTGCACAGGGTTTAAACCCTTGCAAGCAGAGCGAAGGTCCCGGAAAGGGGTTCAGGATATCGAAAGTCCTGTGGACAAGAGATCGGGTAAATCCACAACGAAACCCCAAAACAGATCAGAACCGCCCATCAGTGGAGACACGTGGTAGAGATCGAGAGTCATCGGCATATCGTAAGTCTAGAGACCAAGGGTTTGAGACTTTATAAGTCCCAAAACAGTGAAAAAATTGTAGCCCTTGATCTAAGAAAGGACATGTGTCGCGCGATCATCAAATTCAGAGATCCGGACACCGGGACTCACATAGGTGAGATTTTTTTACTTCACATCAAGTGAAGTCCGAGATTTGATCTAGACGATCCATCCATTTGGGACGCGTGGCGGAAATCCTTGAAGTCGGGGTTCGACGTTTCACGAATCCTGAAGACAAGAAACACTTACATTTCGGAACTGTGAAGTCTGAAATCTTGATAAGGAGGAAAGCTCCGCTATGGGGCCCAACTGACGTCATATCGTCACAACGGGAGGTTGAGAATCGAAACTTCGGGAGTCCCATGGGAAAGAACCCAAAGGCATTTGTTTTCCCAAAATTGTGAAGTGACGACGACCATCCATCTTTGAGGACGCATGAAAACAATCTCGACTTCTGGGGAAAGTCCTGAAAAGGAAATCATATCAGGAGATTGCAATTCAGAGGATCGGGGATCCCGAGGACAAGAGGTCCAATACATTTCGGCTTTCGAAAACCCAAAATCTCGAAAGGAGATAGGACTGCGGCCATATAAGGGGAGGTCGTATAGACCAAAAGTCTAGTCTAGGGGGCTAATGGAAGTTAAAGCATCTCAGGATATCGAAGATCGGTAAATCGGGAAGACAAAGGTTCGCGACATCAGGGATTGCGAAACCCCGAAGCCTGAAGTTTTATTTTCTATTGTGAATGGAAAAGTGATCGGGCCAAAAGGCTGTAAGGAGTAGAAAAGCCCCGTGGGTTGATTTTATTAGAGATTCCAAGGAGGAATAAAAGAGCCACTTCAGCTCGAAAGTGGAATTAGAATGATCCTTAAGACGGGGAGGTCAGCACAGAGGCCTTTGTCGAGGCAGAGGGTGCAGTCTACGTCAGGTTTGGTATCAAAGCCCAGAAAGGGTTCTTTGCTTTCTGTAGCAAGGAAAAGGAAAATTCACCATGCCACCAAGAAGAAGGGACATGCAAACACCCAATCCGCCAAAGGAAAGGGAAATACCAAGAAGAAGAGGTAGGCAGGTGCCTGACCCAGCCATGGCAAGAGAAATGTGTGATTTACGCACCAGACTTGAGGACATGGAGACAACATAGAGACACACAGTTAGTATTGGGGATCTTAGTGATTTTGAAAGTGAGAATGAATTTGAACATGAAGAAGAAGAAGTTTTAGCAGAAGATGTCGCAAATGAATGTTTGATTAGAGCTGTCGCAAGGATGGGTTCCAAGGCAAAAATGGACATCCCATTTTATGAGGGAAACCTGGACATTGAAGAGCTTCTAAACTGGATTAGAGCTCTGGACACTTATTTCGACTACGAAAATGTCGAAGAAGACAAGAAGGTCAGACATGCCGTCACAAGGTTGAAAGGACATGCAACATTGTGGTGGGATGAACTACAAGCTGACAAACGCTGCAAAGGCAAGCAAAAAATCAAGAGTTGGGATAGGATGATTGCGAAGATGAAGGCAAAATTCATTCCAAGATATTACTAGATTACTCTATTTCGAAGGATGAAAAATTTGAGATAGAAGCTGATGACAATGAAGGAATATACCAAAGAAATCTACAGGCTGAACACCAGGGCAATTCATCGGGAAAGCGATGATGAAAAGGTTGCCAGGTACATGAATGGCCTGAGATATGACATTCAGGATGAGATGAGCATGGTAACCATCCGAATGGTGGAAGATGATTATCATATGGCTCTAAAGGCTGAAGAGAAGCTGAGCCTAAAGTAGGGTCAAAGAGGCCGAGGTAGAAGTCAATCCAGGGGCAAATCAGTTGTCCAAGATAAAAATCAAAAACCCAAGGAGGACTGGAAGAAACCTCAGGCTCGAATTGAAAGAGGTGGAACCTCACAGTGAGGGAAATATGCTAAACAGAGAGGGAAACATACCGAACAAAGAGGAGATTATGCTGATAATAATACTCTTCCTCATACTAGAGGTAGCGGAAGAGGAAGAGGTGGAGTAATAAAGTGCTTCACGTGTGGAAATAATGGACAAAAATATTATGAATGTCTAGATAAGAAGAAAGAGAGTGGAGAGACTCACATTTCCAAAGCACAGAGGCAAAATGTTGAGGCAGAAAATGCTGAAGGCGGAAGATCGCTGATGATATGGGAAGTTCTTTTGACACTAGGGAAGAAACAGACATTTTCAGACTGCTTGCAAAACCGAGGATAGGGTATGAAAGGTCATTGTGGACGGTGGTAGCACAGATAATCTCATTTCAACCAAGATGGTAGAAAAGATGGAGCTTGAGACGATTGAACATCCAAGTCCATATAGAGTTTCATGGCTACAAAAGGGACATCAGGTAAATTCCACTAAACAATGTTTAGTTGAATTTAAGATAAGGGGGATATAATGATAAGATACTATGTGATGTTATTCCTATGGATTTTTTTCATTTATTGTTGGGTAGACTATGGAAATATGACAGAAATGTGATTCATGATGGGAGGATGAACACATACACCCTAGAAAAGAATGGGAGAACTCATATGTTGCTTCCAATCAAATATAAGGAAGTGAAACCTGAAGTAAGTAACATTGTACTTCTCATGAGTGGGAAGGAACTCCTTACAGAGATCAAGAAGGAGGAACCACAATTCTTTGTGGTCAGGAAGCCAATGATTGTTTTAACCAGCACAAGGATAGATGATCTACCAGAAGAAGTTCAGGAACTACTGGAAGAGTTCACTGACATAGTAGTGGACAAACTACCTCGTTCGTTGCCACCAATCAGAAGTGTGAGTCACCATATTGATCTCACACCTGGAGCCAGTTTACCAAACAAAGCAGCATACATATTAATGTCGTAGGAGAATGAAGAGGTAAAAAGACAAGTCCAGGATTTGTTGGACAAAGAGTTGGTTAAAGAAAGCTTGAGTCCATGTGTTGTCCGAACAATACTCAGTCCAAAGAAAGACGGAGTCTAGAGGATGTGTACTAATTCAAGAGCATTTAACAAGATAACCATCAGGTATAGATTTCCATTGCCAAATATGGATGATCTGATGGATTGCTTAAGTGGGGAATTTTTTTTTTCAAAGATTGATTTGAAAAGTGGATATCACCAGATTCATATGAGGGAAGGTGATGAATGGAAAACAACCTTCAAGACTAACGAAGGGTTGTATGAATGGCTTGTTATGCCATTTGGTTTAAAAAACGCGTCAAGTACCTTTATGAGGTTGATGAATGAAGTCCTGAAGGAGTTCATCGAAGAATTTGTCATTGTGTATCTGGATGATATACTGATCTTCAGTAAAACAGAGGAAGAGCATCTAAAACACTTAGCTACAGTGATGAAGAGATTACATCAAGAGAAGTTGTTGATAAACATAAAGAAATCCTCATTCATGAAGACAAAACTCATCTATTTGGTCTTTATCATTTATGCAGATAAATTAAGGATGGATCCAGATAATGTGGAAGTGATCAAGAATTGGCCATCACCAAAGAGCATATTTGAGGTGAGAAGTTTTCATGGATTGGCTAGTTTCTTCCGGAAGCTCATCAGGAATTTCAGTGGAATTAGTGTACCGATTATGTGGACACAGTGAAGAAAAGACACAAATCTTTTCAGTGGACAGAGGAGGCTGAGAAGAGTTTTAATCAGTTGAAGAGGAAAATCACGGAACAACCAATTCTGGTGTTGCCTGATTTCCAAAAGACATTTCAGGTGAAATGCGATGCAAGTGGATTTGCAATAGGGGAAGTCTTGATTCAAGAGAACAGGCCGATAGCATACTTCACCGAGAAGATGAATAAAGCAAAGGTGAAGTACTCCACATATGACAAGGAGTTCTATGCTATCATTCAGACATTGAAGAAGTGGAGACACTATTTGATTCCGAAGGAGTTTGTCCTATATAGTGACAATCATGCACTACAGTTTGTGACTCGATAGGAAAAGTTAAATCAAAGACATGTAAAATGGGTTGAATACATGCAGAACTTTACTTTTGTAACTAAGCATATTTCTTGAACTACTAACAAGGTTGTTGATGCTTTGAGCAGGAAATGTTTGTTGTTGCAGGAGTTCAAAGTTAAAACACTGGGTTTTGGTGACCTCAGGGACATGTATAGAGATGATCCATATTTTAAGGAGGCGTATGAAGTAGCTGAGAATCCAATTCTCGAATACAAAAGTCAATGGATATAATACATGATCCAGGAGGGATTACTATTTAAGGGTAATCAACTCTGTATTTCAAAATGCTCCATGAGAGAGAATTTGCTGAAGGATAAACATAGCGGAAGATTGGTCGGACATTTTGGTCATGAAAAAACGTTTGCAAAGCTGAATGAGTCATATTTTTGGCCAGGAATGCGAGCCAATGTCAAAAGATTTGTAGAAAGATGCAGAATTTGTCAGCATTCAAAGGGAAAGAGGTAGAATGCAGGTTTTTATCAACCATTGCCAATACTTGAGAGGCCATGGGATGCATTCAGCATGGATTTCATATTGGGGTTGCCAAGAACACAAAGAGGATTTGACTCAATCTTTGTGGTGGTGGATAGATTTTCCAAGATGGCACACTTTATTCCATGTCAGAAAACCAGTGATGCAACTCACATTGCAAACCTGTTTTTCAAAGAAGTCAGTCGACTTCATGGCTTACCAAGGAGCATAGTTTTGGATTGAGACACTAAGTTCGTAGGACACTTCTGGAGAACCTTATGGAAGAAGCTGGGAACAAATTTATCATTCAGTTCAGCTTATCATCCTTAGACGGATGGACAGACAAAAGTGGTAAACAAGAGTTTAGGAGACTTGCTGAGGAGCTTGGTGACAGAACACCACAGCCAGTGGGACAACATATTACCACATGCAGAGTTTGCTTATAATGACTCAGTTAACAGAAGCACAGGACAAAGTCCATTTCAAATTGTTTATGGCATGCAACCGAGAGGAATTTTTGAGCTGAGGGATTTAGAACAGATTGTGACTAGGAGCGCTAGTGTAGAAGATTTCGCAGAGGCGATGAAAGAACGTCACAGCCAGGTGAAGGAGCATTTACAGAACTTGATCCAAGAATATAAATGAAGAGCAGATCAACACAAGAGACAACTTCAATTTGAGGTTGGTGATTTGATTCTAGCACATCTGAGAAAGGAAAGATTCCCGAAGGGGACATATAACAAACTGAAGATGAAGAAGATCGAACCATGTAAGGTCTTGAAGTAATTTGGAGAAGATGCTTATGAGATTGAATTACTCGATGGGATCGGAATTTCTTCGATATTAAATATCTCAGATTTGTACCCATACAAAACTGGGGAGGCAAGATAAGTGATGAACAACCAGAGATCTAGTGGACAAAATATATGCCTATTGCAGAAAGGCCGCAGATGGAAAGCATACTAGTCAAAAGGGTTGTCCAGAAGACCAGGTGGAAACGATACTTTGAATACTTGGTCAAGTGGAAGGGACATCCAGTTGAAGATGCCAGCTGGGAGAATGAAGCAGAGATTCATAAGCATGGAAAGACCATGCGAGAGCTCATGGAAAGGAGTCCATGAAAATTTTCAAGTGAGGGAGTATGATGCAAGAGCATCGTCAATGTCAAGTGAGCATGGGGCAAGCACAACACATTTTGAGCACATGATAAATTGTTTAAAAACTTTTGAAGATTGGATGCGCCAAACTTAAACGTGATAGTTAAGGAAAGGTGTACTAATAGATTGTAATCAGACCTTGAGCGACTCGCTCTCGTCTGAAGGACTAAGAAGGCATTTATGTTAGTAGGTATCTTTAATGCATAGATTAGACAACTTAAAATGAGAGAGGAAAATAGAATATAGACACCCTCATTATATTATTGTAGAAAGAAGAGAACAAAGAGGAGAAAAAAGATAGATAGAGAAGAACATTACCAGGAGAAGAGCACAGAGAGCTAAGAAAAAGAAACTGTGTTTGAGAAAACACCCATGTACAGAGATTTGAGTTAATAGAAGAAGTCTTTAATTCATATTCATGGCGTTGTATTTGTTTCTTGTATCTGTATGCTGAATGGTATGTTCATGGTTTTACTCTTCCTGTCATGCAATTTCTTTTATGCTATGTATGAGTGATTTCTTGTTAAATGTTTGAAATCTGAGAGGAAAGGGTAATGGAAATGATTTTCAATTGTTTCTCTGTCTGAGTAAAGATTCCTGCAAGGAGTGCAGCTGAATAGTCTGCAAGGTGTGCGTTGACAAAGGATTCAGAGATTTGTCTCCGGAATTCTCAAACGAGATAGCTTTTGTTCTCATTTCCTCTGAAGGAAAGATTTGACACAGGAGTCGTGCAAGGTTTGCACAGACCAAGCTTGAATACATGGTCTGAAAACCCTAAGAAACCATTGAAGGTTTTCCGCAAGGAGTGCGTGCAAGAGGTTCTTGCAAGATTCAAAGTTGGGAAGAAACTCAAAAAGATTCAAACCTGCGAAATCATTGAAGGAAAGAGAGGTAGACGGCCGGAATTCTCTGTGGAGAATTCGCGAAGTCTCATGAGCCGTTAGATCTCGGGAAGGTGCAGGGCAGCTACGACGAGTATTCCAAAAAGGTTCAAGATCAGGATATTTTGAGTCATTGGATCCTCACTTAGATACCCATCAGCCGTCTGATCTGACAGGAGTTGCATAGGGTTTAAACCCTCGCAAGTAGAGCGAAGGTCCTGGAAAGGGGTTCAGGATATCAGAAGTCTTATGGACAAGAGATCGGGTAAATCCATGAAAAAACCCTAAAACAGATCAGAACCACCCATTAGTGGAGACACATGGCAGAGATCGAGAGTCATTGGCATCTTAGAAGTCTAGAGACTAAGGGTTTGAGACTTTATAAGTCCTGAAACAGTGAAAAAATTGCAGCCCTTGATCTAAGGAAGGACACGTGTCGCGCGATCATCAAATTTAGAGATCCAGACACCAAGACTCACATAGGTGAGTGTTTTTTACTTCACATCAGGCAAAGTCCGAGATTTGATCTAGACCGTCCATCCATTTGGGACGCGTGGCGGAAATCCTTGAAGTCGAGGTTCGTCGTTTTGTGAATCCTGAAGACATGAAACACTTACATTTTGGAACTGCGAAGTCTGAAATCCTGATAAGGAGGAAATATCCACTACGGGGCCCAGCTGACGTCATCTCGTCACAACGGGAGGTCAGGAATCAGAGCTTCGGGAGTCCCATGGGAAAGAACCCAAAGGAATTTGTTTTCCCAAAATTGCGAAGTGACGAGGACCGTCCATATTTGAGGACGCATGGCAACAATCTCAACTTCCAGGGAAAGTCCCGAAAAGGAAATCATATCGGGAGATCAGAATTCGGAGGATCGGGGATCCTGAGGACAAGAGGTCCAATACATTTCTGCTTTCGAAAACCCGAAATCCCGAAAGGAGATAGGACTGCGGTCATATAAGGGGAGGTCGTATAGACCAAAAGTCTAGTCCAGGGGGCTAATGGAAGTTAAATCATCTCAGGATATCAGAGATCGCAAAATTGAGAAGACAAAGGTTCACGACATCAGGGATTGTGAAACCCCGAAGACCGAAATTTTATTTTCTGTTGTGAATGGAAAAACGATCAGGCCAAAAGGCTGTAAGGAGCGAAAAAGCCCTACAGGTTGATTTTATTAGAGATTCCAAGGAGGAATCAAAGAGCCACTTCGGCTCGAAGGTGGAATTAGAACGATCCATAAGACCAGGAGGTCAGCGCAGAGGCCTTTGCCGAGGCAGAGGGTGCGGTCTGCGTCACATCCTTATAATACCTTAATTTTCTTTTTTCCTCTAACTCTTTATCACACCACATTTTCTCCTTAAATTTTGATTTGACTTTTTTTTAATAGTATCTTTATTCTGCAAAATGGTGTCTTTCATGATTCCCCAATAGTTTATCCAAGATTGGGCATCTTTATGCCACCCTCGCTTGAGTCGATGGTGGTTATGACTTGATTTTGAAGAAATTTTAGGAAGCCTTTTGTCTTCCATGTTGTTTAACTTGTTCTTATACATTAGGTATCTAGTCATAGCCATGCTCTCAATGGGGGAGAGGCTTTTTTCTAAGAGGAGGATGGTATAGGGCGTATTTCCTTTAATTTTGATATTGTAGGTTATAAAATTCTTTTGTATTTTCTCTATCTTTCTCAAGGATTCACGAGAGATACTATAGGCCTAGTCTTCACATCGATAAAGAATAGCAGGTGTAACAAGAGTCTCAAAAAGGAGATTATTCTTATCCCAACTCCAAAGATCAGTTGATTTACAAATTTTTTCAAGCCCATAATAAGTTTTCCATCACGCAATACTCCTTTTCTCAATGTTATAATTGGACCAATTGAGCTTGTGGTGAATATAAATTCCAAGATATTTGTATGAATTCACTTCCTCCAAGTTGTTGTTGTCATATACAAAGGTATCATAAGGGATCTTATTGGATTTAATAATCAAGACCTTAGTCTTATCAATATTAACAATCATACCCATATTGGAGCAAAAATCCTTGAGGATTCTTAGTTGGTTTTAAGATCATGGGGACTCCTTTCCATAAGAACGATGTCATCGGCATAAACAAGAATATTGATGATTATACCAGTGAGAGTAGGGTCGACACAACCTACATTTTCCAAGTAATCATCTAACTTGTCAATGTATATGCCAAAGAGGGTAGGGGACAAGGGACAACCTTGTTTGACTCTGATATTGTAGTTAATCTCGTTTGACCAGCCCTCAATGTTTATCAATAACATTCTCATACATCCTTATTGCAATAGCCCTCAACTCGAGAGACACTTTTATCTCTTCCAACCTATTCCAAAGGTTTTTCCTAGGAACCATGTCAAAAGATTTTCTAAAGTCAACAAAACAACAAAACAACAAAACATATTGGTTTTAGTATTGCAGAACTCCTCTACAATGATCCTAAACGTAACAAGATGGTTCACAGTTGAATGATATTTCCTAAACCCAATGTGACCTTTAACTCTTTTACCGTGAATTTCTATTAAATTAAAAAAGAAAGTTAAAAAAATTATATTCCCTAAAGATAAAATAATTTAGATTTTTCTAAAAAACTTATAATTTAATTATCTTATTTATCTTTTGAATATAAAATGATCATTATCATTTAGATTTTTCTCTAATTTTTAATTTATTATATAATACATTTTTTTTATTAATCAATGTTTTAAATTCTCTCAAACATCTATATTATATATTATTGTAATTTAATTTTTCATATAATTTATTATATATATATATATAATTAATAAATAAAATAATTTATTTAATAATAATTAAACACTTTTAATATTATTTTTTTAAATATAAAATAATCTATTTTATTAAACATCCTCCAATGCAAAACACAAAATAAAATCTATAAAAATATTTTAAAATATATTATTTTGTCTTTATTATTTTCTTAACCAACTTTCGATGATGATAGACTTTCTACTATTTGGATGATGAGAGTTTATTTTTTAAAAGATTAATTAGTTTACATATTTTAATTTAATAATTTGAATGTTTAATATTTAAATTATATTGTGATTATTTAATCTTTTCATTATTGAATAATGTTTAGTTTTAAATTTTGATTAAAATTGATGTTAAATTGTACAATTCATGTGATATACAAATCGTTTTTATGATGTTAAATTGTACAATATACTTTTATATAAACATGTTATATGTTTCTTTTTCTAAATTATTTATCCTATTAATTTTATAAATCGTTTTTAATGTTATTTTTATATAAACATGTTATATGTTTGTTTTTTCTAACTTATTTATCCTATTAATTTTAAAAATATTTTTTTATGTTAAATTAATAAGTAAATTTTACTTAAATATTTTTTCAATAAAATTATTGAAATTTTTTAAATTATTAAATTAATTTTTTTTATTATTATAATAAAATTCTTTTAAAACAAAATTCATATAACAAGATTTAAATGAATTATTGTAATATGGTAGTGAATGTAACAATATTGAAACTATATATCAAAAATATAGTGAACTGTTAATATATATCTACACTAATACCCATCTTTTTGAGTTTAATACCCATTTTTTTAGTTTAGTGACTTCATGAATTAATTTATGTGGGTTTGGTTTAATTCACTTTTAGAATAATGAAATATTTTATTCTTAGAAATGCATTGAGATTTTTATAAATAATTTTAGAAAAGATTAAAATCAAACCATATTTTCAAAAAGAGTGAAATAGATGAATTTCTTTTGAACAAGATGATGATGATAATCATTGTGAATATTCATGCATGGTTGATGTTTATGTTGATAATGTTAATGTTTATGTTGATAATGTTGAGCATCAAGGAGCCACAACACCTCCTAAACTAACCATGCAAAAACAATACAAAAATATTCTTTTTTGAGACTAGCAATTCCTTTAACTAATTATACTAATTATACTAACACAAAATTTAATTCTCAAAAAATCCTCAATATAAAAAACCACCTAATTCTCTAAAATAGTTTTGAACTTAAAATTTGGTAGAAAATAGTTAGTGTAAATCATTTTCAAATAGGTAGGATTTTCACATGTTAAGAAAAAGTATAAAATCAAGATTGATGAAAAAGCTTTCCTCCCTATATCTTGATAATTAGAAGAACACATAAATGTAGTGGCATCCAAGTCAACATGGCCATGGCCATGGACAATGGAATTGGGATTCATATAGGAATAACATGGAGTATTAATGATCCTTCAATTACATAGGAATTGGATTCACAAGGCAAGGTCTGACATGGTGTTCTTTTCCATAACTAATTTGGTTAATTCCTAAATATATTTTTGTGAAAAAATTATTATATTAATTTTTATTTAAATAAAATTATTTTTAAAAAATATAACAAAATTGATTATTTTCTAAATATATTCTTACATGAAAAAAATATTATATTAATTCTTATTTAAATAAAATTATTTTTAAAAAATATAACAATAGTATACAATCTTTAAAATTTAAAAATAAAATTATAACTAAAATACGTGTCTCCCTCTCTATATTACTTAATTTTCCAGGACACTCTCTCTACCTCTCACAACTATCCACACAAACAATTATGTGAAATGTTGAAACCGAGTCATGTGAAACCTTGAAACCCACTCAACACAATTCGGTTCCATGGCACGAGACACTTTATATTTTTATTGTGGAATCCTCCCTCATACTCGCTATCATTCAAGCATGTAGCTTCACAAATATTAATGGAAATTATTTACAATTTACATGATTACAACCAATGATAATGAAAATTTTTAATTAACTATCCTTCAAGTATTTGACCATATAAATATTAATGAAAATTATTTCAGCAAACTACATTATTTACAATCCATGGTAATGGGATTTATAGGTTTAGTAATTACCATGGTAATAGAATTTATAGGTTTAGTAATTACCTTGGCGAGGCTTTGAATATACCTAATTATAGATCATCACTCCTCCAAAATAGTTACAAATTATTACATATTTTCATTCCTCCATAATAGTTATAGATAGTTATAGATCGTTAGAGATCATCACTCCTCCAAAATAATTACAAATTGTTACATATTTTCACTCCTTTCGTAATAGTAATAGTTATAGATAGTAAGTGTTTAGCTCCTCACAAATAGGGAGTGCTCCACACAATGTACTATGAGAGGAGTTGTGAGAGGAGTAGAATCATGAAATATGCAAGAAAAAACAAACTAAAGTTGAGGAGTAGAATCATGAAATATGGAAGAAGAAACAAATTAAAGTTGAAAGGTAATGGGAAATTTAGGGTTTTTCTTTCTCCTTTCACCTAGAGTTCTTATCACTCCATTTTGTGCTTTAGTGTTTCAAGAATAATCATTTTTGTTCTTTTTATCCATTTCAATAGTAAATTCTCTATTTTATTCTTGTAACTGTTAATAGAGTTTTTATGGTTTGGAGAGTAATTGGATCGACACAAAATGGTTGTGGAAAATATGTATAAAATTGAATTCAAAATTCCATAATACCATTGACATGAATTCTCATGGAAGTGGTTCATCAATATTGTTCCCATAGGAAATTTTGATCCCTACCCTTCCATAAGGAGTAATATAAAGTGTATCATTTATTTCATAATGCGTACTCTAATTAAATGTGTGGAGTCTTAGGATTTCGTTATATGTGGTGAATTGAGCTATATGATATATGTCTGTTGACATTGAACTTTTATGGGGATGGCATGTCAATATTGTTCTCATGGGAAATTTTGAATCCCTTCCTTCCACAAGGAGTATTCTAATGTGTTTTTAACTCTGCTTAAAGGTGAGGACTCCTAGGCTTTGAATATATGTGGTAGACTGAGCTATATGCTATATGTCTATTATGATGTTCATGCTTGCTTTAAATTGTTATTTTATAGTGGTCATTCAAAAAATTAGCCATATCTAGATTGGATGCAAAGTGAATGTGCCATGTATACACTACCTAGTTCTGACACTTTGTTGAAAATTGAATACAAAATGAACCCAATACTTTTGTCACCCACACTAAAATTGTATTATTTTTATGATGAATGTCTCACCTATGCATTCAATATCTTCTTTAAGGTGTAAAAACCTATCATAACTTAGTTGGCACTCAGATCTTGTTTTGTAAGTCATATTTTAATGTGTGAGAGAGTATTCTAAGCACTCAATGCACCTATGAGGAAAAAATTAGTAAAATCGTCAATTTTTCTCGAAACTTGTCTATAAGACTTGTGGTGACCATAAAATATAAAATATTCTTATATGAATATAAAAACCAAACTTGTGTGCATATATTTGTCCATATCCTTGATTTCATCATTTAATTTTCCATTCCCAAAATGCATGAGGTTTATATTTTAACATGAAAAATAAAAACTATCTGATGCAATTGTGCATGCTACTTGACTATGATATTTGATTGTTAGATGTAGCCCAACTTCACTATGATATGATCTTAAAACGTACTCTCCATTTCTTCGCATCAATCCCCTGCTCAAATGCGACTAGGCCTTTTATCACTCGTTAACGTGCTACATAGCTCTACGTAAAATAACATATTTGTCAATGTGTGGATATTCTCTCAACTAGCATTTTGATGTCACCTATGAAAATCAATGTGAATATGTACACAAGGCATGAAGGAATGCCAAATTTTGAAATGAAAAAATAACTCAACTAATTGTAGAGTGTTTAGGAGCTTAAACATTCACATGCATAAGAAAATATATGTAAGAAAAATGGAATTAATATGAAATTATTTTTTACCTAAACTTCATAAATAACCTTTGATGAAAATTAGGAATATGTTCTATGAAATAAATCAAGTTTGGATCATGATTAAAAAATATAAGTCTCCATGCAATTACGAGGTAAGAGTGATCATCATTATATTCAAAATCATCATCAATGGAAATCTAGGATATCATTAATTTCAAATAAATCAAGATTTCATTTTGATAATGTAGATTAAAACCAGATTAAAAAATAAAAGTAGGGTCCCCAACTCTACCAACTTGGGTTTGGTTGAGACCTCAATAATTTCTTTCATAATATCATTCATGTATGGTATGAGACGGGCTAGGTGGTTCTCTACTCAGAGTAAAACGAGGTCCACTCCAATATTCAAGAATTTGTCGGAGATGTTTCATTTCAGCCAAAACATTTTGAAAATGCAAAATGATCTAAAAAACATGTTGGCACCTATTATATATACACCATACCATGAATATACTTGTGAAATCAAAAACATTATTGAAAGGAACATCATTATTCTTTTACATAACCAAAAAAATATCTCAACTATGACAAGAATCAATGATGAATGGAATTCAATGGCTTGGGGAAGCTTCTAACATCATTAGTCCCCTAACAAGTCAACCTTCTAGGTGAGAGAGGTAATGAGATAAGGATTTCATAGTGATTTGACCCTGCCCATGAATATTTGAATAATAGAAAAAAAATATATGGTTTTAGGGTTTATTGTTTCCCAAAATGTGGAAAACATGGGTTCTAAATACCAAAGTAAGATGACTTTTTATCCACATGGAGCCCCCTATAATTAGAGACTAGAAGAAAATTATTTTCTTAGGTTTTAACATCAATTTTGTTGATGTCTGTTAGCGATTTTTCTTGTATAAGGGGGATATAATGCAAATGAAGGGGTAAAAACCCACTTGTTCAAAGTTTCGAGCGACGATGCGTCCGTGATAAGCAGCAAGCAAAACCGGGCGGTCCAGATTTGCGTGCCGAGATCGACGACGCACAACAAATTCCAGACCCCCCTTGCCTTTCGACCTTTAAGCAAGGGGGNCCAGAATTGGGGGCGCATCTCTCCGACGGTCCAGATGAGCGCGCCTGGATCAACGACGATGAAGACCATTTCGGACCCCCCCCGCCTTTCTACCTTTAAGCCGAGGGGGGGGGTCCCGAATTGTGGGTGCAGCTGCCAATGACTATGATCAAAGCACCCAGATCAATGACAATCGCACGACCCGCTTCATCCTCAGCTGCTCTGTGCTTAAGCGCACGTGGGCCCCTCTCCCGTCATATCATTTTCCAACCACCTTTCTCCGGTTGACATGTGTCATCTTTCCACCTCTTTTCTATGGTCTACGTAGCCTCCTATTTTCTCATATTCCATATATCACCTGCCATGCGTTTTCCTCCCTTCCACATTAGCCTCCCCTTAAAAGTATCCATCACATCGATCCTTCCTCCTTCTTCGCCTATCGCATCTTGCCATGTGTTCCCCCTGGAATCTCTCTCTCCCCACTGTCACGGACCCGTCGCTCCGTTCTTGCGTCCCACCTTTCGCGTTGTTCGCCCCGCACATCCTTGAGCCAGTCGGTTATTCCAGGTGGCCGCGTGAACTGCCCTCCACATCCCGAAATGCTGAGTTGTTCGGGCCGTGATCAATCCCAAGAAGTAGTTATTGAAGCGGTTGGTGGTGGTTAGACATCGTCTCTGCCATTATGGGGACGTCCTGCAATGAATTAAAGGCACGTCGATTCACCGATGTAACTGTCAGAAGATATATCGCGTCTGCCGCAAGTTGCACGATTAGTCAAATACTACGGCTGTAGAGTGTCAGAAGCCATGCAGACGCAAAGATTTCAATGCAGTTTCTTGGTTCCGCTGCTGTTGTTATTTTGAGTATATGTAGGCATTTTTTCCATTTTTGTATCTATCGATGGTAGAGTTAATCTCTTGACTGTAA